>RJWM01001699.1:0-146680 GCA_004363535.1 Dasyprocta punctata | reverse complement strand
GGATTAAAGGCGTGCGCCACCACACCAGACTTGAGCACCATTTGTTAAAGAGGCTGTCTCTCCTCCAGTATAGGTTTTTTGCCCTTTTGTCAAAGATCAGTTAACTGCAGGTGCCTGGAGTGGATACTGTATCTTGTATTCTGTTCCACTGATCCTCATGTGTTGTTTTTGGTTTTGCTAATACCATGCTGTTTATGTCACTGTAGGTTTGTAATATAAAAAAGTCTGGGAACTTGTTCATAAGTTGTGGACTTACTATATTGCTTTCTGTAAGCTCTCTGATCATTTGCTTTTTAAGTCCATTGTCTGTTTAATTATATTTCCTGTGAGCTGGTTGAACACCTTCTTGATCTGTTTTTAGTCTCCTTTATTATCCTTTCAAATGATTGGACTGTGTGGCATTTGCTTTTTACCCCCTTAATGCCCCATGGATCAGCTATGGGAGAGTTGGGAGTTTTGGGAGGCATTTTGTTGCCATGTCTTCTTGTATTTCTATTATATTTTGTTTGTTTATTTGCTTTGTGCTGAGGCATGCAGGCACTTATAGTGGAAAGATTTTGTTGCTATTATGGAGAACTCTTTATCTAGAATCTGCTTTTCAGTGATGCACTTTGGTCATGTATAAGTATAGCCCTTTGGTTCTGTTCCAAGACCCAAGCCCTTCAGTTAATTTGGGAGGGAAGAATGTAGTGCTGTTGGCCCAGCATCCAATGGATTGCATATTGTTAATGACACAAAGTTAATATAGATATTACCATAAAGAGAATATCTATTAATAACAACAACTATGCAACCTTGGTAATAGCAATTAAATCAGCAAAATGTCATCTAAGGCAAATTGGATACTGACATACCCTATGAAGCAGTAATGCACATCCCTCAACTATAGAAAAGATACATATAATTATAGTATAAATAGCCGGGTGTGGTGGCCCATGCCTTTAATCCCAGCACTCAGGAGGCTGAGGTAGGAGGAGCGTTGTGTGTTCGAGGCAGGCTTGGGCTACAATGCAAGTGCAAGGCCGGCCTGAGCTACATAGTGTGACCCTGCCTCAAAAAACTAGGGCCGGAAGTTTGGCTCAGTGGCATAAGTGCCTGTCTGGCAGACATGAGGCTGTGAGTTCGATCCCTGGTGCTGCAAAAAAAAAAAAAAAATTATAGTATAGACACTAAGGCAAGTCAAATATTGATATACAGTGCATATCTACTAAATGTGACAACCAATAAAAAAAGAATTCAACAGTAATACCATAGAGGTAGGTAACTAATGATTAATAGAGCTTCACTATACTAGTAAAGTTATAGGGTGTTAGGCAAAGAAGAAAAATCTAGAAATTCAATGAAGAGAGATGAGGAAGAGAGAAAAGCAATACAAAGAATCCTATTAAGGAACAGAAAGATATTTATAGAATTAGATAAAGGTACCAGAAAAGAACAAGCAAGAAAAAGAAAGTAAGAAAAAAAAAGGGAGAGAAAAGATAAACAAATATGGAGAATAAAAAAGAAAGTAAGTAGAGGCTGCTGGTAGGAGAAGCAGACGCCAGCCCTTTCCTGTGAGTCGGCTCCATTTGAGGACTGTGGGGGAGGAGAACAACAGGCCAACAAGAAGCCAAGCCCTCCCTGTGAGTCGGTGCCATGTGCAGGCCGCTGGGAGGAGAACCAGATGCCTGCCCCTTCTGGTGCTCAGGCTGGGAGACAAGAAGAGCCAAGGTCCCCACCTGTAAGTGACCAGCGGGTCCAGAGAAACACAGACTGTGATGATAGTTATTGAGGGAAAACACAACTTAACACTTGTAGTGTTTAGTGTCTCACTGACTTTGCAGGCCTAAAGTCAGTAGTCTGATCACCTACTCAGAGGCTAACAATACGCAACGTAGCGTCTATAGGAGGATCTCCTTCTGAAGGTGGTAACCACTGTTAGTTCCCTATTTTCTTGTTTTGAAGTCCTGTATCATTTTCATTGCTTTGTTTGGTTGGTTTTATTCTGTTTTATCTTGTTTGATTTTATTATATCTGATGGTATGGGCAGTTATTTCAAAGATGACAAGATATATTATGGTAGCCATTTTGGATTTACTATTATCTTGTTTTGAAGTCCTTTATTGTGTTCACTGTTTTGTTTTTATTGGTTCTATTCTGTTCTGTTCTGTTTTATTCTTATTATGTCTGAAGGTATGGGCATCTGTTTTGAAGACAACAAGAGGCATTATTGTAACCATTGTTGATTTTGTATTATCTTGTTTTGAAGTCCTGTGTCACTTACACTGTTTTGTTTTGATTGGCTTTATTCTGTTTTATTTTGCTTGTTTTATTCTCTTTAAAATAAAAATTACAAAACAAATAAAAAATACATTAACAGAAAAAAGTTAAAAAAGAAGAAAGAGGATAAAAGAAAGAAAAAAGAGAAAAGGGAAAGAGGGAAAGGAACATTCCTTAACCCTAATTAACCAGCGAAGAAGAAAAAGAGGAAAAAATGAGTTCAAACACAGGAAAATGTTTTTTCTTTGTATTTTTAAATTAGTGGTCTCTTTCTAGGACCCACAGGTTTGGAATACAACAAATTATGGTTTTTCCTACTGTCTTGGTTACTTTTCTCTCATTGCTGAGACAAAATACTCAACACCCAAAATTTAGGAAGGAAAGGTTTATTTAGCTCACAGGTGGTAGAAGTTTTAATCCTCCAGGATGGCATGGCACAGTGCAACAGTTCAAGGTGGCAGAAGACAGCAAAATCAGCAAGAGCGAAAAGAGGGGACAGCGGGCATCTTCTCCTCTCTTACGTTGCAAGCAGGCTTACCCCCACCCCTGGGCAGGTGTAGCAATCACACCATCTCCTGCCCTCCTCTTGCACAGGCTCAGGGTGTTTACCCAGTGAGGACCCTGGCCCAGTGCTGAGTTGCCTAGTTAAACTTCTAAACTTCTCCAATTGACACGATCTATCTACCATAACACTCACCTAACTTTGCAGCCTGTGGGTTTCTGAGGTGACCCTCTGCTCCAGGGGCCCCTTTGTTTACCTCAGGCTCTGGCAGCCTTCTAAGCTGGTACTTCTCCTTGCTCATGTTGGTGAACAGGGAAGGCAATCAGACCCTGGATCTGTACTCGGTTAGGCAGAAGGGAAAGGGTTCAAGTACTTAATGCAGGTACTTTCAGACCCATCCATGCCTGAGGGCAACGCAAGTCTCCTTACCACAGGGTGTGGAGCCTGGATCTTCCCTGGTCTGAGTTTAAACTCAGGGGTTCTCTGTCTAGCCTACTCCCTGGCCTTGAGTGTCTCTCACCCAGTCACTGTGGGAGTATTATACTGGGAGCCCTGAAGTTAAGTTCTTTCTTAATTGTTCAGAGTTCCAGACCTAAATAATCAACCCTTTTCTGAAATAGTGCCTGATTGGGCACTGTCTGGCAAGATCACAGGCACCCACACTGGACTCACTCTCTGCTGTTGTCTGCCAGATGAAAGGAGTCCCCTTGGAGCAAAGTCCCATGCTACTTTTGCAGTTCACAACAGCTGCGGGCTCTGCTGAATCCTGTGCCTCTCGCCTGGTCCACCACGTCTCCCTGAAGCTGCTGGCCTTGGTGCTTACCTTGTGTCTGTAGTGGCAGCTTACCCTTCCCAGGAGCCAAGATGAGCTTCCAGAAGACTTTATTCTTTTCTCTGTGTTTTGTCCGTTTCTCCAACTTCTCTATAGCTTCTAGTTTTTCCCGTCAGTTCCTTCCTGATCCTCAGCAATCTACTTCTTTCTTTCTTTTTCTCTTTTCCAAGTTGCTAATTTCTAAGTGTCTGGATTTCAGCTCTGTTTGACTAATCACTTGGGTATTAATTCTAAGAGTCGTTTGGAGGATTTTTTGGGGGGTGGCTTATGCAGAGGATCATGTCATCTGAAACTAGTGATAATTTGATTTTTTCTATCTTCATTGTATTTCTCTTTTCCTGGTTGATTGCTCTTGCTAGTGTTTCAAAATTATGTTGAACAACAGTAGTGATAGTGACATCTTGTCTTGTTCTTGATTTTATTTTATTTTATTTTTATTTGTTTATTTATTTGCAGCACCGGGGATCGAACGCACAACCTCGCATCTGCTAGACAGGTGCTTAAGCCACTGAGCCAAACTCCCGGCCCTAGTTTTTTGAGGCAGGGTTGCACTATGTAGCTCAGGTTGGCCTTGTGCTTGCGTTGTAGCCCAAGCTGGCCTCGAACTCACAACGCTCCACCTCCCTCAGCCTCCCAAGTGCTGGGGTTAAAGGCGTGTGCCATCACACCTGGCTTTGTTCTTGATTTTAGATGGAAAACTTTTCTTTCCTTCTTCATTTAATATGATGTTAGCAGTAGGTTTCTCATGTACAGTTATTATCAGATCGAGATAAGTTCCTTCTATATCTATTTTCTTTAGTATTTTTATCATGAAAGTTGTATTTTGTCAAAGACTTTTTCTGCATCTATCGAGATGATCATGTGATTTTTGTCCTTGCTTTTATTTATGTGATTTTTGTATTTATCAGTTTATGTATGTTAAATCATATTTGCATCATTTGATGAAGTCTTTTTGGTCACATTGTATATTTTTTTGATGATTTGTTGCATTCTGTTTGCCAGTATCATGTTGAAGATTTTTCATCTATAGTCATTAAAGAGATTGATTTATAATTCTTTGTAGCTCGGGTCCTTGTTTGATTTTGGAAATAGGGTAATAGTAGCTTCCAGAAATGATTTTGGTAGTACTCCTTCCCTTTCAATTTCATTAGTTTGAGGAATAGTGATATTAGATCTTCCCAAAATTTCTTATTGTATTTGATAGTGAATCCTTCAGGACATGGGCTTTTCTTAGTTTGTAGGCTTTTAATTGGTCCTGGAATTTCATTACCTGTTAATGAATTATTTAGGGTTGTTAAGTCTTTGGGGTTCAGTTTTTGGTAATTCATATGTATCTAGGAATTTGTTTACTTTTTCTAAATTTTCCAGTTTATTTGCATACTGGTTTATAAAGTAGTTGTTAATTATCTTTTCTATTTAAGCAGTGTCTGTTGTAATTTCACATTTTAACTTCTAATCATATTGATATAGGTCTTTTCTATCCTTTTTTTATTAGTGTGGCTGTGGGTTTATGTATTCTTTTACAGAATCAACTTTTTGATTAATTCATAGTTTGTATTGTTTATGGTCTGAATTTCATTAATTTTTTGCTCTGACCTTCTTAATATCCTTCATTGTACCAACTTTTGGTTTGGATTGTTTCTGTTTCTCTAGGATTATGTGGTGCATCATTAGGTTATTTATTTTGGCTTACTCTGTTTATGTGATGTGAACGCTCACAGCTATAAACCTCCCTCTTGGGACTGCTTTCATTGTGACTCATAAGTTTTGATATGTTTTACTGGCATTATCATTTAGTTCTAGAAACTATCTTACTTCTTCCTTGATTTCCTCTGTAACTAACTCTTTATTTAAGAGTGTATTGTTTATTTTCTTTGTGTTTACCTAATTTCTGTGTTTTTTGGTCATTGATTTCTAGTTTCATTGCACTATGATATGATGATGTGCTGAGTATAATTTCAATTCTTCTACGTTTACTCAAATTTGCTTTATTGGTTAGTATGTTGTCTATTTTGGAGAATGTTCTATGACAGTTGAAAAGAATAGGTAGTCTGCTGTTGGGAGAAACACTCTCTAGATACCTACTAAACCCATTTTTTTCAAAGGTTTATTCAGCTCGGATATTTGTTGATATTTTTTATCTAGTTAATAAAAAAATGGTATATTTGTGATGGGTACTATTATTGTGTTCATGTTTAATTGATCTTTTATGTCCAGTGGTAGTTGTTTTATGAAGTTGGGTGCTATTGTTTGGTGCATATATGTTAATAACTGCTATCTCTTCCTGTTGTATTTTCCCCTTAATCAACAGGTAGTGACTTTCTTTGCATCTTGTTATCAGTTTTGGCTTGAAGTCCACTTTACCTGAATGAAGAATAGCTTTGCCTGCTTTTTTGTGGGGTAGGTTCCTCTTACATGAAATATTGTTTTCAATTCCTTTATTTGACTTTATTAGTTTCTTTTTGGGCTAAATGTGTTTCTTGTAAACAGCATGCCATTGTTTCTTGATTCATTCTGCCAGTGTATGACTTTTGATTGGGGAATTGAGACCATTTACGTTGAGAGTTAGTACTAATAGATATTGACTTATTATTGTCATTGCCTCATTTTCCTGTTGTTGATTCTCTAACTTTCTCTTTTACGTAACTCCTTGCCCTTCCTGGTATATGTATTCTATTAGACCTCTTGTCATTTTCAGATTCATTGTCTCTTTCTAGGATGTTCTTCAGAATTTTTGGAGTGCTGGTTTGGTAGTCATGAATTTCTTGACGTGTTCTTATTTTTCCATCAATTTTGAGAAATAGTTTTGCAGGATATGTCAGCTTGAGTTGGAAATTGTTTTCTTTTTAGGGCTTGAAACACTTCATTTCAAGATTTTCTAGCTTGTAAGATTTGTTTTGAGAAATTTTTTTTTTCCTTTTCTTTTTCTCTTTCCTTTTTTTGTGTTTTGTTTTGAGACAAGGTCTCACTATGTAGCTCAGATTGGTCCTGAAATCACTGTGTAGCCCAGGCTGGACTTGAACTTGTGACAAGCCTCCTGCCTCACCTGCCTTACCCTCCTGAGTTCTGGGATTATGGTCATGTGCTACCACACCTGGATGAGAAGCTACTTGTAATTTAAATGGGCTTGCCTTTATAAAGGACTCATTGCTTTTCTCTAACTCCTTCTTTAGTTACTTTGCTCATTGCTGAGACAAAATACCCAACACTCAAAGTTAAAGGAGAAAAGGTTTATTTAACTCACAGTTTGTAGAGGTTTCAGTTCATAATTGGTGGCTCCAAGGTTGGGTGGCATGGCAGACAGGCCTCACAGAGCAAAAACAGTTCATGGTGGGTAGAAGGTAATAAAACAACAAGGGGCAACTACAGCTCATTCTATCCCTTATATTTTATCTAGGCTATTTAGGGCAAGTAAGATCATAGTGTCCTTGATTTTAGCCTTGCACCATGAATCAGTCTCAGTGTCACACACTTTAGATCTATCACCTCTGAAAAAGCCCCACCTATAACTGCATGATCTTTGGCCAGACATCTAAACACAAGACATAATACCCCATTTTAAGTTTTGTTCTTGTGTTGGACTTCTGGGATTTTCACTATGATGTTTCATGATGAGATTCTTCTCTGGTCATATCTATCTGGGGTTCAATATGCTTTACTGATTTGTATGTTAAATTCTTTCTCTTTATTTGGAAAATTTTCTGCTATTATTTCAGAAAGCAGGATTTCTATGCCATTTATGCTGTCATCTGCTTTTTCACTAATTCCAATTAATTTTAGTCTTCTTTGCTTTGTCTAGGAGCTACTGGATCCATTGTTCATGTTCTCTTACTGTTTTTAGTGTTTCTGTCATTAATTTGTCCCTGATAAAAGTCCTGTCTTCTTGTTCTGACACCGTTCTCACATTGTTTATTTTTTCTGCTGTCTATACTTTTGACAGAATTTTTAATCTACTGAATTTCTATTTGAAGTCTTTTCATGAACTCTAATTTTTTTCTATGCTGGTTGATATTTTGTATCATTTTGTTTAGTTCTGCTAGCTTTTTATTAGTGTCTTCTATAGACTTGCTGGTTATGTGCTTTGTTTGGCCCAATACCTTACCGCTTACATTTTCTGTGAGCTTTCCAAATGCTTTATTGATTGGCTTTATTATATCCCTGCTATCATTCTGAATAATTCAGGTATGTAACTTTTTCTCCCCCACCCTTTGTTGCCCCATGCATGAGATTTGGGGGAATTTGCAGTTTTGGATGTATTTTGTTCACTTGGTTTTTCATGCTTGTATTATTTTTTGTATACAGACTTGTGGGCTTATTGTAGTGGAAAGCTTTGTTTCAGCATGGAGACCTCTTTAGTCAATGTCCACTTTTCAGAGGCATCATCTGGAGGTGGCTGTTGGCCTGTGTCTCTGTCCCAGGATCCAACCACTTCAGCTTGCTTGGGATGGGATGTTGCAGTGTATTTGGCCCAGTACCCAGTCCTCCGGGAATGGGCCACAGTATTGTGAGACAACCCACATATTGGCATCCCAAGAAAACCGATTAATGGCAACAGCTATGTTACCTTGGCTATAGTAATAAAATCATCAATTATAGTGTCAAATATAAACTGAGTATTAACATCCTAAGGACCAATAATATACCAGCATTAACCATGGAAAGGAGATATATAGTTAAAGTATGAATACTGTCTTGGTTACTTTTCCCTTGTTGCTGAGACAAAACACCTGATACCCAAAATTAGGGAAGGAAAGGTTTATTTAACTTAGAGTTTTTGGAGGTTTCAGTCCACAATCAGCTGTCTCCAAGGCAGGGTGGCATGGCACTGGGGCAGCACTTCAAGGCAGCAGCCAAGCAAAAGCAGCCAGAGTAAAAAGGGCCAGAGCAAACCTCTTCTCCTTCCTTATATTGTGCACAGGACACCCCCTCCTCCAGGGTGGGTGCAGCACTCACAAATCTCCTTGCCTTCCTTTGCACAGGATGAGGATGTTTGCAAAGTAAGACCCCTGGCTCCCTGCTGAGTCTCTCAGCTAAACTTTCAACCTTCTCAAATTGACACAATGACGGGGTAACTGCTTGTGCTCTACACCCCAGGATGTAGAGCTGCTGCCTTACTTAATTAAGCTGCTAGACTTCTCAAGTTGACACAATGTATAAACCATAACAAATACTAAGATAAATCAAATATTGACATACTGTTGACCTACAGTAAATATCTACTAAATTGAAATTTACCTCTACTAAGAACAGTCTTCAATGACAATAGTGTAAAGTTAACTAGTGATCTAGAAATTCATAAAGCGTACCAGAGAATGAAAAAAGCAAAATTTGAAAAATTAATCCATGGGATATGAGAAAGAGGAGAGAAAAGTGAGATAGGGGGTCCTAGTGAAGAGAAAAAAAAATTTGTTATGTTAGAGACCAGTTTCAGGAATGAACAAGAAAAAGAACAAAAAGTGAATACAAAGAGAGCAGAATACAGAAAATAAAGCTAAAAAGAAAGAGAATAAAGTTGAAATAGGGGAAGAGAAAAGAAACTAAAAGGTGAAAAGCAAAAAAGGGATAAAATCCCTACCCCCCCCCGCCAAAACCCAATGCAAGAACAACAAAAATAATAAAAGCATAGTAAAATCAAACAAAGACTGAGCCAAAGAAAATACTCCTGTGTTTTGGGATGAATGGATTCTTTCTAAGATCTGTAGTCTTGGGACTCAGCCGGTCACAATTTTCTCCACCTAAGTTCCGGGTCTCTGGGTTTTTGATGTGCCCTCAGTACCAGAAACCCCTCTGTTCATTATCCCAGAGTCTAGTTACCAATCAAGCCAAGAGGTGTCCTTGGTCCCACTGGTAGATGGTAAATGTAATTAGGTCTTTGCTGGATGTAGGCCTCAGGGCAAGGGTTCAAGTGGACTTTCAGACTGAACAATAGTCATGGGGTCTGCTTGCTCCTTTCCCTCCCCAAGTGTTGCCTTCATGTAGGATCATGCCTGTTCATTAGTCCTTGCCTCTGCTACCCTCTGCCAGAGGGAAGGAAAATACTGAACGGGTCTGGAGTTGGTGGATGTCCTGCCCTTGAGTGGGGGTGTATTTATCCTGCATGGGCTTGGCTGCTCACATCAGGGGAGGGGCGTCACCTACAAATGGATTTCTAAGGGCAGTGGTGCGGGGTCCATCTGACTTGATGGATGCAGGGAGAGACGAATGAGAGGACGGTCAGCTCTTCATATCCACAGCTTCCACATCTGTGGGTTCAATAAACTTCGATCAAAAATATATAAAAAACTGAATGCGAGTTAAATATGTACAGACGTTTTTGTAACTATTTCCTAAATAATACAGTATAACAATCACATACATACAATTTACATTGTACTAGGCATTATAAGTAACCTAGAGAGAATTTAAAGTACATGGGAGGGTGTGTGTAGGTTGTATACAGATACTACTTTGTTTTATATAGGGACTTGAGCATCTGAGATTTTGGTACCTGTGGGGGTCTTGGAACATTTGCCCCATGTACTAAGGGCTGGCTGATTGGAGAGTAGGAAATTCAGAAAGGGTCAGAGGCGACAGGTCAGGGCTTTTACACATGTGGCTGTGTTTGGGCCAGCATGCATATGCAAGGTGAAAGCTGGCTATGTTCTCAGCAGTGGAAGAATAATTCATAAACCAGGCATCCTTCCCTCCTCACGGTTTGAAAATCCCACCTTAATTGTCTGTACCTTATGATTACAGACCATTAGAGACTATTAGCAAATGGACTATGAGATTTTAATCGTGAAGTGTAAACTGTCTTGTGAAATGCAAACCTACTTTCACATATTAATTACTTCTAATGAAGGAGGAACATTTTAGCCAATTAGCTTTTGGACTTTAAGTATAATCAGGAGAATTCAGAGATTTGCTAATTGCTTGCCCTGCTGAAGTTATTTGCCAGTAACACCAACACCCACTGTGTGCTCATGGTGATATCCAGCTCTACTCTGTGTGTGTGTGTGGGGCAGCTGCAAAGCTTGGAAGCTGTTATGGTTGATACATTGTATCAACTTGAGAAGTTTATAAGTTTCACTGAGAGACTCAGCAGCCAGCCAGGGTTCTTACTTTGTAAATATCCTCATTCTGTGCAAGAGGAAGGCAAGATTTTGTGAATGCTGTACCCACACTGGGGTGGTGGTGGTGGTGGCCTGTGTACAATATAAAGGAGAAAAAGAGGCTTCCTCTTGACCCTTTTTTGCTTTGGCTATTACCTTGAAATGTTGTCCCAGTGTCACGCCACCCTGTCTTGGAACCAGCTGATTAAGGACTAAAACCTCCAAAAACTGTAAGATAAATAAACCTTTCCTTTCTTCATTCTGGGTGTCACGTATTTTGTTCCAGCAACGAGAGAAAAATTAAAGTAACCAAGACGGAAGCTCTTCTGCTATTGTAGTATGGATAGCAGTCACCCATTCCTTTAAAATTCACGCATAAGACAAATGCGGGAAAAGAAGGAAAATAACAGACAATAAGATTATCAGACTAGTTCAGAGATCCAGGTCTTAAATCCGACCCAATAGCTGAGTGTGTTGGGTAATGGTAGGCAAGTCCTATCACTTTCCCAGGTTTCAAGATGACAACTGTCTCCTAAGATTTGACCCTCCGTGGCTCATGACAGACGTATCTGGTTCCTGATAGCCATCCGTGATGCCAGACAAGGTGAGGGCTGTGTGAAAAAGCAAACGGATCCATTAGTAGAAAGACCGTGTGCACTGTCCCAGCTCAGGTATGAAGGGCAGCCAAGTGGAGTTTCCGCAGGTCTTTGTCCCTTTTCTTGGGACTAACACACTCTTATCTTCATATCTCTTCCCTTACTCTGATAGTCCTTCCTGGTTTGGGAGGTGTGTATGTCTTTCTAGTAGCACTGACCTTATTTCCCAGACATCTGACCTAGTCCTTTCTGAGGGATAATTGTTCTCACTCTTCATCTGCAGCAGAGAACCACTTGCTCTTCACTGCTCCTGCCCCATCTTGCTTCTCCTCTGGCTGCAACAGGGGATCTCAACAGGAGTCGACCTACCACTGCTGCTGGTTGAACTTTTGTAATTACAAAGATGATGCTTTTGGCATCATGACTTGGGCTGAATGTTGCAGTCCTTGTTATTATAAAATAACCCTCTAGTCAGAACTTGTTCATCAACGCTTCTTCCATCTACATGATATTTTTTCCTTTATAAGATAGGGTATTATCTACCATTCCCCCTTTCCACAAGAAAACAAGCTGTTGTCTGTTGCATGAAAACACTATGCTGTTGACAAAGGTATTTCCTGTGCTTGCTTTCTTATGAAAAACTTACTTGGCTTCACGCTCCGATGCCCTCAGCCTCAACTTCTACAGGCAAGAGGTGGATGAATCAAGGTAACACTTTCCAGGACAATGAGATGGCAAGGGGGCCAACGTGGCAGAGTTGCCTCTTCCAGGAGAGACTGTGGCATACTGATGACCAACTCTGCCATCTGTACGATGCTGGTTTTCCCTATAGCACCTCAGACGCAAAGCTTTTTTCCCTTTTCCCCCCAAAAGGGAATTCCTACAAGTCATGAATAAACCATAAAACAACAACTACAACAACAAAAACCCCTGCCCTGTAGAGAGGAAGTCCATTTTGTGGCCATGCCAAGCCCACACTTCTTTTTGTAACACAGTCCTAGAGCTCTCTGTTTTTTTGAGTTTTACTTTCTTCCTAAGAGGCCAGAATATCCCTTCAAGGCTGTTATGATGGTTGTAGTTCTAATTTTGTGGCAGAGAACTTATTCAAAAAATGGCATCCAGCACCCCCTTTACCATGACAAAGTGAATGACTTGTGATTCAGGCACGTTCTCATGATGTACAGCCTTCATTAAAATTAAATCTTGGCAACTATTATTTTCAGATGATTCCACTTCTTTTGGGAGGTCAGTAATCAGTTACCAAAAATGAAAACACCCGCCTTTACAACAGCATGGTTGCTGCCTGAAATGTAGTGGCCTACAGTTTTTCTCAGGTGTTCGTTAAGGGTGTTGTAGTGATTTCTTGGTCAAGGCTTACTGTATTTCCTGAAATGCCTCTAAAGAAGGGTGTTAAGTATGAAATCTTCCCCTAGCAACCCTGCTGTTTTCTGCAAGGGCCCTTGTCACCTTGGAGATGGAAACTCATGACTAAGAGACCCAGAGTGGCCAATGGAACCACAACTCAGCATGGCGTACCTAGAATGAGGCCATTCCCGGCCTCTCACCCTGTGGAACCGATCTCATCCAGCTATGATTTCTCTCAGCTTTTGGATGTCTGAGAGACATTCATCAGAGTCTTTAATTCATAATGACATGAGCCTCTGAGGTTTCAAGGAGGAAGCCCTTGGGCAGGAGGGGCGGAAGAGAAATATGACCTGGTATGGGGCATGGACCCCCCCCACCCTCCTGCGAGGTCGTGGCCCACCCTCTGCCTCCCAGTCGTGGCACAGCACTAAAGGGAATTCCTTGCCCTGACTCCCTGCCACGAATGCAAAGTTCACAGGTCTTGACTCTTTCCCACAGAGGAACATGTGTTTCTGTGGAAAGACCACACAGAAGACTCAGGATCTCTGTTGTTTCCAGAATCTGGCCTGCAGTGGCAGTGCAGCAAGTCCAATTAGACAACCATGGCCACATTTGGCTGGAAGGAATTTAGAGATCGCCTTGCTGGGGCAGCAGAACTGCCAGGACTGCTCGTTAAAGCAGATTCCTGGGCCTCCCTCCCAGAGACTGATTTAGTAGGTCTGGGTGGGAAGAATCTGGCTTTTCTAGCAAGCTTCCAAGGCATGCTGATTCACGGACCACACTGGAGGAGCGCTGGCCTCTGCTTCGTTGTCTTAAGACGGATTGGCAGGCTTCTGCTTACTAGTGAGTATTTCAGGGCCTACAGGACAATCAGCCTGTGTTGCAATGGCACAATTCTGCCACGATAGCGTGAGAGCCGCCACGGACACCCGAAGGTCAATGGACTTGCTGTCTTCTGACAAATCTGCACAAAAACAGGTGGCTGTGGTCCGCTGACTCCACCTGCAGGACTCACCACCTGCTTACAGTAATTTGGGGTCTTGGGTTTTTCCCCCTACTCCTCATTTACAGCTTAAAATTTGAGAATGGCATTTCTGCTATTTTTCTGCATTCTTATGATGAAATCCTATGGATTAAGCACTCAGCAAAGGTTCAATTGGTCCTCATATTAATGACTGGACCATTCTAAATTATAAGAGACAGGACCACAGGGGTCATTTAGGGACTTCCTAGCACCGACCTGTCTGAGTTAGTACACAAACTATTTAACAAGCTACATGGGATGAAACTACAAAATATACGCTTGCCAAAAGAGCCTTTAAGGAGAGAAAAAAAAAAATTCTGTAAACACAGGTGTACCCAAGAAGTTATATTATTTTTTATTCATGTTAGAATTTCTATCAGTGTTTGAACATTAATATTTAGAGAGTTTGTACATTTTCACCTTCCAAGGTATAAAACGAGAACCACACTAGGTCACAAACGGTAGCTAGTAACATTTCCCAGTCACATGGGCACCCACTCGCGCTCACTCTCTTAACACTGTTAGACGTTTTATTTATTATCCTTGCTGTAATTTACAGTGAAAGGTGTCCCCACTCGCGTCTCAGCAAAGTTCCAGACATTATGGACTCATCACATATAAATTCTTTAAAAATATACTTCTGTCAAAAGACTTGATGACTACTATGTACACTACAAAAATAAATTTTCATATAAATAAATTATATGGCATACTTTTATCTTTGTAATTGAAATGACACAAACTCATCTCCACCCACATTGGCAGACAAGACCCAGTTTGAATATTTCCTTTAAACTCCTTATACTAAAACCTACTATGAGTTCTTAAGGTAAATGTTATATACTCTGAACTATTTAACATTAGTAAGCACTCTATACAAATAAAAAATTTTGTTCAAAAGTAAAACATAGCTGTAATAGTGTTTCCAATAGAAATAAAATCCCTGCATTTTGTTATAAACTGGCATGACAAATACTGTAGGAAAAACATTCTTATGATACAAAATTATAAATATCAGCAAAGATTTTTTTTTAAAAAAATTAAAACATCCAAATGAACAAACAAGACAGACAAAATAAATCTACAAAGGAGAGTGAGAGAGAGAGGGAGGGAGAGAGAGAGGTGTTCTAGTTTCCCACCCCAGCCTGAGCCATCCCCAGGCCACCGTCGCTCATGGAAAGTTCTATGCTGTACAGAAACCAAGGCGGCTCACTCCACAGGCTCAGTGTGGGGCAGGAGAGGCACAGCGGAGCTGCAGGCAAGCCGGCTTCGGAACTCTGCGTCTCTCCCTCGCACTCAGGACGCGTTTTCTGAGCAGAGCCCGTATAATGCTGACCGACAGTGTGGCTGACAGAAGGCACCAAGACAGTAGCAGCTGGGTGGCCAGGGACCCAGCGTATTAACACATACACCTGGCAGCCACAGGTGGCTTCCAATGAGTACCTTACAGTTTACAGTGTCGGGGTGAGCTTTAGGGTCTGAGGTCGCTAAACTGCTGGTACCACTGGGGGCCATTGCCTTTCTCCTAAGACTTTCCTTGTAGCTGCCATGGAGTGCTCCTCACAGTGACTGAGGCTCTGGTGGGCTCTGGGTCCTTTCCTCTGAGATAAGTCGGCAGCGTATGCGCTGATGTCTGGCGACAGAGGTCAGGGGGGCCCCAGACCACAGAGCAAGAGAACAGAATCCACACAGAAGCAAACCTTTCAAAAATAATGCCTGGTAGAGAAATCTGCCTCCGTCTACATTCTTCCATGGGGTGGATGCAACGAGCAGCTTCTTGCTCTTCAATAAACGTCACAGTGAAAGGACAGGGAGAGGGGAGGGAGACCAAGTTTGATTTGTTCCAGAAGTGCACACTTAACACGGACACAGTGAGAAGGATCCCCGGAAGCCCACAGCCCACAGAGCTTCTGACCGTGTGACACCAAACTGGAAGCTCATGATTCACGTTTTCAAGAAGATGTGAACAGATCCAGGCAGCTCCAACCAGCTGTTCAAATTCAGGAAGGGAGTTTACACTGGAGGGACTCAGAGCAGCACCTCTGGGCTTATTAAGGGCCAAGAATAAACCCAATGAGATTTTCTACCTATAGCAGAGCCATGGGGTCTGTGTGTGTGTGTGTGTGTGTGTGTGTGTGGGGGGGGGGGTGTTGGTCAAGAAAGGGGCACAAAACTACGCACTTTTTCTAGAGTGTATCTCATAGCCCAGCAAGGACTCCCAACTCTGCACATTACCTGATTCTTTGCCACCAACCAGAGCTGTCAGCTCTGGAACCCCAAGAGTCCAACACCATGACAATAATGCAAGGCAAGGAACCTATTTTCTCTCAACAACAAGGTGGGGCGTCCAGAGGGCAACCAAAGACCTTCAGAGACACCATGGACCAGACAGGAGCGAGTCTACTTGCTGTTAGACCATTTCCAGAGAAATGAGCAGGATGTTTGTTTGGGGCTGGCCCTCCCCCAGCACAAAGCCACGAAGCCATCCTGATTCTTCCAGCCCAACTGGGTCACGGCCTGCTACGGTGAAAGACATCAAGAAAACCAAACAAGGGGGGAAAAAAAAAATCACAGTACAGTACACTGGGAAATCACACACGAGTTCACACACACAGCCAAACCAGAGGACCACATGCAACTACCCCTAGAGAAGCCACTGGGTTTAACCTGTTTTCTTCATCTCTGCTCATTAAACGACAACAAGAACTATCACGCATAGCGTGTTTGAAAGTTAACAGTAACATTTCATACTACCACAGGGTTGTGATATGCAAATTTAAAATACTTTAACAGAAACTTTACAAAATAACCCTATTACATAAGCAATATTTGCATAGAATTATACAGGTAAATTATACAATATTTAAGCAGCAGCAACATATGCTGGAAATTTCAGACTAAGTTAAGCTTGGTTGTGGCACAGAGCCCAATCAATGTACAGAGAGGCAGAGGGTCCCCTTCCGGCTCCCCACTCCCTCCGGGGCTGGAGTGAGGGGGGGACCCCCGACCTTGCTACTTTACATCCTTCCCTCCTATATTACATATGTGTACATGTCTTAAATATTTATAGAAATATTTAACAAAATAATACAATCGGTTACAGTAACAATGAACTGCTCTTCTGGGCAGTGCATCTTGCCTGTAACTCCAAGCAGTTCTCTTCAAGCAGTTCTGGAAAGAGGTGGGGGTGGGGTGGGGGTCGGGGTTCCAATCTTTGGCCTCTTTGCTTCAGATTTTAATCACCCTTTAAAAGAAAACAAAAAGGGAAGTCAAACTGAGTAAAAGGTACACAAGTTCACACTTAGAAAACAAGCCACAGTGATCTACAGACAGTGTGAGAAACCAAGGGAGACGGGGCCGGGGATACAGCTCAGTGGCACAGCGCCTGCTTGGCAATCACCAGGTTGTGAGTTCAATTCCTGGTACCAAAAACGAAACAAAACAAAACACCACACACACAAATCAAGGGAACAGGAGGCTGGAGGAGAGACGCAGGCCCCCCAGCTGTTCACCTGTCCCTTTTAGATGGTACCCAGCTCAGCAAGGCGACGTAAGAGGGTTTCCTTTCTCCCCTTTACATTGGCCTTACAGGGGCCAGTGAATGCATCTCATCTTGGTATTCTGGCCTCACAATCTCCTCTTACAATGGAACAGCACCTGTGTACCTGCCACGATGCCGCAGTGGACACTGGCACAAAGGTGACAGGCGACATGCTGTGGACCTTTGTGAAGGCGCATTAATCCTCACAAGGTTTGTGGGGTGTTAGGGGAAGGAAGAGACCCGTTCTGGAACCAGACTGACCCTGCGACATGCAGCCTGGACACAATGGCCTTTTGGGGGGTGGAGGGAGAAGGTCCTCGGGGTCCAGCCTGGGTCAGGCCACTGCCTTGGGTCCCTGCGCCCACGCACCTCAGCCGGAGCTGCCTCCCCAGGGTCTTTCCTCGCAGTCCACGTCCTGCAGCTCTATGACTTCTACCTTCGAGTCCCTCCTCTCGCACCGGACGTGAAAAGGCACGTGGGGGTCCTCAAACAGCCCGTGGTCAGTCTCAGGGTAGCCCTCATAGCCTGGGCAGGGCCCCACTCGAGGGTTCCGCCCAGGTCCAGGTGGGGGGTGCACGGCCACAGTCACGGAAGCAGAAGCGGTCACCGTGGTGATGGGCTGGCAGTAGCCAGGCATGCTGCTGCCTGCGGCTGTGGGCGCTGGGTTCCGAGGCCGGGTCCCCCGGGGGCCGGTGCGGTCCCTGTTGCTGGGGCCAGAATGCCCCTCAGTAGAAATTTCAAAAGCGTCTCTGCGCGGTCTGTAGGGAGGAGGCCGCGAGCCTTCTCTGGGGGGGTCCCTGTGGGGCTGCTGGCTTTGCCATCCGGGGGGCAGGGACCCCGAGTCCAGGCGGGGATGTGGTCGAGGGTTCGTGGGTGGGGGGCACCTTGATTCGGGGTGGACCACCTGCAGAGGGCACAGACAGGTTATCACAGACAGGCAGTGTGTGACCTCCCAGGCTGGGCACAGTCTCCTCCATTCTACCCCTGCCTGACCAAGCACCCAGTCAATCCCATGGATCCAAGGGAGGCCTTCAATGCACAAAAGAAAAACGAAGCCTGCCCCTGTAAGGTGCTGTGGGGTGTGTCAGAGTCCTCCCTATTTGGTTCCCATTTGCAAGCTTAGTCCAGTACAGCTGGCTGGGTGCAGGGCACCCCAGGGGCTTCCCTCCCTGGGTCTGCTACCCCAACCTGCTCAGCCTGGACAGACCCTGGATTGCTCTGCTCTACCCCACAGCAAAGCAGGATGCTGGCAGGATGTCCTTGTGGCTATTTTAGTTTCAATGAACCAGAATCTGGCTCCTTAGCCACACTGGCAGCAGCCTGAGTGGCCCTCTGCGCGTGTCCCGGAGGGCAGAGGGAGTGTTTCTATCGTCGCGGCAAGGTCTGCCAGGCAGCGCTGCTGTTCAGATTGTTAGGAATCTGGTTTCTGAGTCTCTGTACAAAGCATGAAGCAACACAGTGGCCACATCAATCAAAAGGACCGTGACCAACTTCAAAGTCGTTCAGCTTGTACCTATTTTTAGGCTCCCGCTGAACAAAACCAGATTCACAGTGCAGCTCAGCAGGCACCATGGCGGGGGGCACGAGGGGGACAATTTAGGTTATTTGATTGGCCCCTCTCTCTTTCATGCAAGGGCTGCCGTGGCCCAGGACTGGAATACCCATTTCCTGGAGGGATGGCAGGGGGCCTCAGAGGGGCGACATGAGCCTCCGAACTAACCTCCCTTGGCTTTTTGAGCGCGGAGCTCCCAGCTGAGGGGTGAGGAGGGGGCCATCCTGGGGAGGGCAGGATGGAAGAAGTGGCCCCCAGGCTCCCCGTGACCTCCCAGAATTACTGGCGATAAGAACATGGGGGGTGGTTCTCAGCAGCTCACAGCTTCAGCCACCTGGAATAGGCACTTACAGCCACAAGAGCTTATAGAGAAGTCTAAAGATGACAATGGAAATAACTTTGTTCCAAGGACAATCAATGGTAATAGGGATAAAAAAAAAGTATTTCAGATGAGAATAAAAAATTTCATTACAAGTCTCATTTTAAAATGACACGCGGCTTTAAAAAGTAAAAACGAACAAATAATGCTTTATTTCTGACTCTTAAGCTCAAAGTTACTGATTCCAAACAAAGCATATGCTAATGCTTTTCTTTTTTATTTTTTGGCAGTATGGGGAATTGAACCCAGGGCTTTCCTCAGAGTAGGCAACTACAAGTAACCTAGGCCTACATGCTCAGACTTGGCCCCTGCCCTGCTTTTGAACCATGGGTTTGAACCACAAGGTAACGTTTTTTATAGCTTAAGAATCAAATACTGCCATTGCACGTGAGTTGACCTGGCATATACTTTCTTTGGCAGCCTCCTAGCAGTATGATTTGCTTTTTGGAGGAAGAGAGGGGTCCCCTGGACCACCCCGCCCTCCGCCACGGTGGGAAGGACCCTCCCTCTCCCCCCACAGTGACTTACAGTGGAGCGGGCAAAGACGGGATTTTCTGTGGCTTCCACGATCACGTGGTGGGCAGGGCCCCCTGTGCCCTGCTGGGCCTCATAGTGCCGAAGTTCCTCACTGATGCCCGACACGGTCGTTTGAGAACTGTACTCAGAGTCAGAGGAATCGGACCCATTGTTCGTGTGACTGGGAGGCACTGCAAAGCGGACCACGCTCGGGGGAGGCTCAGGAGAAGGGGTGGGCAGCCGGTTCAGGCCGTTTGCCGGAGACACCTATTTAAGAGGATTCCACAGTAAAACATTATTGTCTATTCTCCTGTCCGAAGCTCAGAACAGTTCCATTCAGGGGTCGCTGTTCCCGGTCCCGGAAGCCCCCAGTATTCACTGTACTCTTCTACCTACTCTCTGCCACCCACAGGACGCTGAGAGGTCCCACAGCCTGTAAAAAACGGTTTTGCCCCCTGCTTTTTCACCCTGGAAAAGCAAGACATGCATCCTTCATTCCTGCTAAGCCTAAATATTCATCTTGAGTGCAAAGTCTGTCTTTATGTAAATCTGTAACACCCAGGCTGATCATCAGGTTTATGAAAACAAAGCACAGCCAGTCCTATTATATCCCTCAAAGCTGTTAAATGGAAAAGAAAAAAAAAAAGCCATCATTATTAGATGTGCACTGAAAACGTAAATGATCAGCACATATACATACACATAGACACCTAAATGACAAGTGGGACTAGGAGAAAGAGCATTCAGCAGGCCTCTGGCTAGGACACTACGCCCGGCATAATTACTGACCTCAGGATATGGTCCAAAGAAAGACAAAAGCACTGGCAGCAAAACCAGTCCATTGAGAACACCCAGGATGGTGAGGATCGCCAGGACAGCAAAGAAATACCTTTGAGATAAAAGAGAAACAAGAAACCTTCAGTGTGACCAAAGGAAATTATGCTACCCTTCCAGTGCCCCAATATCACAACATTCGACACCCGAAATTAACAAGCCCACCCCACTGGGAAGATGGTCATAAAACTACAGTTCCAATCCAGCAGTGCGAGGTGAGCTTTTTTTTTTTTTCTTTATTTTAAACCTTGTAACTTTGAGGACTGCATTCCACAACCCTAAGTGTTAAAGAGTTCATGAAGGGAAGGAAAAAAAAAATCAGTTGGTTAATTTGCTGAAATCTCATGGCACATAGTGTTATTTATGAATGTGTTACACAAGCACAAAATATGGAATGCGAACTGAATGGCTGAGCAAACTGAAAGTACAAATTCAATGCTGAGGGGCCCTGCTCATGAAAATCCAGCAGAAGCAAACAAATGAAGTGAAGGGTGTAGAATTTAAACAATTTGGCCCAGGAGGAAAAGCAGCCCACTTCTTGCAGGCAGCTAATCCACTGTGAAATGCTTCGGCCTCTTACAGCAGAATCTCTAATTAAGTCTCCAGTATAGCAGGTAAGGCTTTTACCCTGGACTTTCATTCATCACGACTTTCTGCCGAGAATTCTGCGAGTTCCAGTTTTACCAACGAGCTCTAACTGCAACCTTTTTAGAACACAGGAACCAGCTTTCTGCAGAGAAAATGCTGGCCATTCTGCAGGGGCCGCGGCATTGTGCCGGGCAAGGGCGCTCCACAATGGTGGGGCTGCTCTGTAGGCCAATCTTTTGTTGAACAATTTAGCATCTCTGAATACTCTTGTTTTGCGTCAGTCAGTTCAGACATAAAGGCTGCAGCACCACGGCAGAAGAGGAGAGTGCACAAGGAGTTCTGCTTTCCCACCATTGAGGGCTAAGGTCTGGGATCCTTCATGAATACCAAGGTAAACCTGTCAGCCTGGGGAAGCCCCCCTCCATCAGCACTCACAACGGCTGGAGGGCCAAGACTCCATGCAACGATGCTTTCTGGAACTAATGATTTCTAGGCTTTGATGGAAATGGGCTGAGGTGGGGGAGAGGCGCAGGATGTTCTGAGAAGAGGGAGGGCAAGACAGCAATCCCTTAATGGTCCGCTGGATCATAAAACGCCAACAGGCACCCAACGTTGCCATGTCTATGTATGTTTCAACGTTAGATGAGAGGAGAGAGATTCCCTATAAAAATACAAATACCTTACAGCTATTGTAAACACTAGAAACTTCTGAGCTGCATTAGTGAAAGAAACCAAGCAGCCCATGTCTTGCTGTAATGTAAACTGCTGGAAATTTCAGCCGAGGCATATATCAGTGGCAGGCATTAAGACATTTGCATCCCATCCATCTAACCGTAGCATAAACAGACCAATTAGATTTCTGACGGCTTTGTGTACACAATGTCTGCTCATTTATTCCATCTCAGTGAGGGCTCTATCAGGTTGATTCATCCTGGTTTAGCAAATGGGAAGCCTTTCTAAGTGCCTGAGACGGGAACCCTAATCTCTCTAGGTGGGAACAAGCGATGGGTTAGATGAGAAAAATGATGGGTTCTGCCTTCTAGGTCCCATCTGGGTCCTCTAATTCAGGCTCAGTTTCCTTCCTGTAGCCCACAGAGGAACCCCAGCCACACCTCTGCTGGTGTGCAACTGCTATGACCTTGCTACCTCCCCATCCCCGAGACCCTGGGCCACACAGAAGGGCAAAGAGGAACCTGAGCTTTTCATTGCATCTTGGATGAACAGGAAAGTAATTATACAAAACAGACTGTCGGGCACTGGGCTGTTACATCATAAAGAGACAACACTAATGTCTGAATAAGTGTGTACGGAGGAATGTTAAAGTTAAGACCTTTTAAGTCATCAACTGTTTGGTATTAGCAAACAAGAACTTACTAACTGGCTTGTGAACTTATCGAGAGTCTGTGTCGAGAAGACCAGCTAGCTGGCTGGAAATGCAGGTTCTGCTCTTCCCGCCCTGCTGAGTCCCAACTGCATTTAAAGAATTTCAGATGATTCAAAAGTTGGAGAAATGCTGGTCTACATGGAAACAGCTATTCCCCCTCTGTTGTGACTCGAGCTCAAAACCAGTGAGTGAACTGTGGTATTCATTCCTGGAAGGCTGGACCTCCAAGATGCCTCAATTGCCCAATGCTACAGACTGATCAATGGATTGTTTGTTCCTGCAATAAACAAACTTTGGCTGAAACATCTAGTTAGAATCCTCTTTATCTGAAAATGAGAATCTGCCTTTAACAACACACATGCATTTGCATGTGTACCACATGGTACTTCTGAGTAGATTATCTCTACCCCAAAGTGCTCCTGAAGTCATCTTTACACTAGGTTCTTCAAGATTCTAGTCCTGCCTCTTCACAAGTGAGATAAATCAATGAGCAATAGTCTAATCTGAGGTCCAAAGAGAAGTATCTAAGTGAGGTTTAGATTTGCAGAGTTTGACATGAAATTCAAATGGTAACTGCTCCCTAAATCTTAGTGGAGGTTCAAATATGAAATCTGAGCACATAAAAGTCTAAATGGCCATTGTGGATATTTCCAAGTTTTGAAGGTGTCGAGGCAAGGGTCGAATATGGCCAATTCACGGGCGCCATGGTTACTTCTTTAAGTATTTCTATCCTGGGACACAGCAGCTAGGATACTGGGTGACTCATTAACTTCAAGGCATGGGGCTGCCTTTGTTCTCCCAAGTCACCACAATGGTTCTAGACTAAAGCTGTTGTCTATTCCTCTTGGTATGAAAGATGGATGACGAGGAAAAGATGCCACAATCTACCAGATACAGGAGGAAATAAGTCACAAAGATCACACTACAACTCATGGTCTTAAAAACACGGCTTCTCTCTCACTCTTGCTTACCTGACAATGAAATCAAACTCAGACCCTGCAAGCATCAGTACCCCAAGCAGAGTAGACACAGCGCCGTCCAGAACAGGTGCAAACATGTGCTCCAGGGCGAGCACTGCCCTGCGGTTCTTGTCACCGATGGCGGTTAGGAAGGCCTGGGCAAAGAGACAAGTCATAGGGTCAGAACGTGGCATTACACACAGTAAACGGAGTCTGAAATGCTTTGAACTGCTGGTATCTGTCTCTCTGGAACTTTCTTCTCAGCTTCTACCATTTAGCCCCTGGGATGTCTGGGTGGGGGAGAGCTCAACTAGCTCAATCTAATTTTAAACTACCACGTTATTACTGGGTCCCAACTGGTGCTGATAAAAATCTTCAACAAAACCAAATCTTTACCACAATGTGCAGAAATTATTTCCTTGACTGCTGGTCACCTTTATGACCCCTACCCCACGCAAATTATCTCACTATTTTTTGGGGGGCGGGGGGTGGGGTGGGGAGAGCAGGGATCTAACTCACAATCTCGCACCTGCCAGGCAGGCACTTAAGCCACGGAGCCAAATCTCCGGCTCTATTTTTTGAGACAGGGTCAGGGTCTCACTATGCAGTTCAGGCTGGTCTCGAACTCACAACGATCCTCCTGCCTCCGCCTTCAGAGTGCTGGGATCAAAGGCGTGTGCTACCATGCCCAGCTATCTCTCACTATAAATATAGGCAATGGATCTCCAGTTGTGTAAGTGCCAGTATTCTGGCTGTTTTTTCTCTAAAATGGGACCCACTCTTTCTACAACTAGTGTCTATGTAACAAAATGGGTTAAACCATGTTACTCCACGTTGTACCTTATGCTGTGTCAAACTGTAACAAACTCAGATGCTACTGAAATCAGCAAAGCTAAAAAGAACTCATGGACTTTCTAAGGACTTTCACAGCAGAAGCATCACCCTTGTTAATTTTTTTCTACCATTTTAGACTATTCTAAGAGTAATAACTGTGCATTTTAAATAGAATTTCATATATAGCATAAGAACATTATCTGACGTGAGGACAGTGCTCTTGGAAAAGCTTTGAACTAGAAGCAGCACAGGTTCAAGACTAGTTTTTGTTTCTAGTGTTAAAAAAAAAAATCTGTTCTAGGATGCCCCTGTTTGCAATGCTTGTTACCAAAAAAAGAAAAAGAAAAACAACGGTGGTGGTGGGGAGACTTCTATTCACATCAGAATGAAATGATTTGTGAATTCTTAATTCACATGCAAATTTTTCTCCTTTTTGAAGAAACAGGCTAGAATTTTGTGCTTTCTCAAGTTCTGGGTGGTAGACTCTTCTTTTTTTAAAAGAATTTTGTCTCTTTCCTCTCAGCGCCATGGGAAAAAATACTTTAGATATCATTTGTGTATTACCAGCATTTTACTAATAATTCTGACAACACGTTTCTTCTGAAACACCCAGTTATAATGTGTAAGTTACAATAATATTAGCCCTGCAAGACAGCAGAGAGCGCTGGCGGGAGCTTCTACGTAGACAGATACACATGCCGAGATCAGAGAAATAAGGCTAGGTGAGCACAGAAGGGAACACAGAAGGAATCTGGTTCCAGTCCAATGCCAGGTTTCCTAGCTGGGGCACTGCAGATATGCATATTTATTCAGTTAGTACGCACTTAATGAATGCCTACTATTACCAAGTACTTAGGCCACAGGCACACCTCCAAATGGAACACAATTTACACGCTGCTGGCTTTGGAGTATTTCTCTGACAAATGTACACAGTGGACTTGTGTCGAGAGTGAAAGATCGCTCCTGAAGCTTCATTTCCGCCCACAAAACTTTTACAGGAGAAGCCATCAAAAGAGGGGGGAGGGGGAAAATTCCTATTGAAAGCAACACGAGTTGTCTTACTTTCTGCTGTCACGAATCTACAAGCTGGGAGGTCCAAGGAGCTGGGTGGGCTGAGGTGGAAGAGCCAGCTCTTCAAGGGTGAGCACCTGAGTCTTCTCTTAGGGCTGGAGGGGATTTCCTCACTTCACCGCAATTATGCTCTTCCCACCAGGCCTGTGAGTGTGGTCTTGTTTCATCCCTGTTTTATGACTTTTCAGAAATGGTGCATCTGCATGCCCACACACATAGCCTGGGAACCACGGTGATAACTGTAGGATCCAGGATGACACCACTGACTGTCAGCGTCATCGATGAACAAAGAAAACCCTTCCTGGCATCCTCTAACATACAGATGGCACTGCACTGCCTAGGCTCTCGGGCTCAGCTCACTTCTGTGCCCTTGTCTCTGGGCTCCCTGGGAGGGAAAGGAATCCAGAAACACTTCAGTCCCTTCTAGGAAACGTGTGCGCTCTGAGGGCTTGTGAGTAGAAAGCATGGAGGAGAGGAATAAGTTCCTGTAGGTCACTAGAAGAGCTAGAGAAAATGGTGCCTTTTCACAGGAGTTTTGCTGAAAACATCGCTCATACCAAGGCCACATGCACGGTGAATTCCACTCCAATGCCCACAGACGCGATCAAGATGACCACAGGCACAGCGCTCAGCTTGATCCCAATGAGGCCCATCATGCCGAAGAGCTCGACCGTCATCAGAGCCAGGACCATCACCTTGAAGAAGGCACAGAACCGTTAGTGAGTGCATCCCACACCATGGCAGGTGCAGACAACGGGCCAGGACTGTGGCCTCACGGCAGATTTGGGTGAGGGAAACATCTGTGGTCCAAATAGCACAGAAGTACTCTACTGACTTGCTTCAGCTCTGGACGAATGCCCTTACTTCCTGCTTCAACTTCTTCTGGGAAAGGAGAGTTCAGGGTAGTCATTTTGTAATATTAATGAAGGAATAAAGGTAGTTTAAGAATCTCATGCAAATGGGCCTTTTGATATACCCACGAAAAAGGTAAAAAATGAATCAACTTCACCATGGCAAACAATAAAGAACTATACAGTCATGCAGTCATCACTTGGCTACTAATTTTATACACGGTTGCCCGAGTTCCATATCTATGGATTCAATCAACTATGAATCGAAAATATTTGACAGCAAAAAACTGCATCTTGGCTGAACATGCATGGACACTTTTTGTCGTTATTCTATAAGTGATGCAGGATAGTAACTATCATTTACATTGTACTAGGTACTTGGCTGGTACTACAGATGACTCAAAGAACATAGGCCATTTTATCGAAAGGACTTATGCACCATACATAGACCCTTACAGGGGTCTTGAAACCAATATCCAGAGGGAAAAAAATGCAGTTTAGAAGTTTTTTCCTTCTGTTTTGATCTTAAACCATCAGATCTTAATGTTTTAGTTCCAACTGAGAAAAAAGGTTAGCGTCTCCATCGTTAAGAAAGTGGATAGGGTAGGGAAAGTCAAAATGCTTGTTCTGCTTTTGCTGGAGACCTGCAGCCTAGGTGAAGATGGCTCGGGAGCAGGCCAGGAGGAGGCTGCCATCAGCGGACACGTGTCAGGTTAGTGGGTCACTGCACTGTGAAGAGATGAGGTAGGGGAAGCAGACCCTACAGCGCAACCGACAGCTTCCATGGGCCTTTCATCTTGCTTGTAAAAATGTGTGAGGAGATGGAAAGAAAATATGTTAGGGGAGACTCTGGAGTTTCTTGGGCCAAGCAGGATAAATATAAACAAAGCCCCCCACTTCATACAGACAAAAGACAGAGAAAAAAATCATGTTTTTTTCCCTTTGAAGGTGGGTAGTGGTGGGGGTCAGGGAAGAATCATGAAAGATGGACAATATCCATGGCCTAAACACTGTGAAAGAAAAACTCCTGCAGACTAAACATTTACCTTTTAATGTACCTGCTGCTGCCCAGACTCATGGTGCAGAAACAAAACCTGGTCTCTGTTTTCATACTTTTGGCATTTTAAAAGGTTATACCACAGTTCATGGAATTCAAGTGTTGCCATGATTTAATTAAGACTCCACATAAAACTCACGTTAAGTCGGAGGGCAACGTGGAGTTAGTAGAGTTAGTTTATCATTTTCTCCCAAGAGTTAACACACACCACCACCACCTCGAAAGCCATTCTGCCCCACAGGGCATCACTCTTGCTCTTCTAGGTATCCCTCCGTGTTAAATGGAGAGAATAACTTTCTACAGGTTACTAGGTCTGAGATGAGGTCACTGAGTGGTTTAGAATTAGAAAAAATTATTTGGTTATACGCTTTAAAAAATTCTCAGAGCTACTACAGAAAACGTGCTTTAAAAAGTCCCCTGTCTCACACGCCCATATTTTAAAGCTGCATTCGAGGGGACGCAGGACTGAGGCTATTAGAGGCTCTCTACCTGCACCACAAACCTCCCCAGCTCAAGCAGAATAAATATACTATGAGTGATGCAATCTATACCCTCCTCCAAAGGCCCAGACATAAACAAGACTTCCCGGCTGCAGAAAGAGCTATGCTGAAAGGAATTTGCCTGCCACAAAGACCCCTAAAGAAACTCACAATGATCCCGGCCGTCCAGGGGTTCAGCAGGAAGAGTGCGCACACCAGGAACGTGCAGGCCAGCACCACGCTGATGGCCAGCAGCAGCCAGTGGCGCAGGCTGATGTACTGCTCCCAGAAGAGGAAGGGGTAGCCGTTGGGGTAGCTCGAAAGCCCCAAGCTGGTGTAGTTGTTGCAGATGGTTCGCACTTTTTCGATGGCTTCCACAAAGTCTGAGGTGTCTCGCAAGCCGTTGAGGTAGAAATGGAACTGGGCATACTCGATGGGTTCTGCAGCCGGGACTGGATGGAGCAAGTCACCAAGTTAAGACAGGGCCTGGGGGAGCGAAGGAGGAAGGACCTCCTCACCCCAACCCCGCAGGTGCCAGGAGGAGAGGAAGAAGCTTTTTACAAGGAAGCCAACTACGACCCTTCTTACAACACAAAGGAGAAACGGTAAATGGAGTCTTTACAACTTTCAGACAAACATCAACCTCCTTTTCCTCAGCGGGGGTGAGCTGGGATGGGGGAAGGAGGCTGTGTTTGTGTATTTTTTTTTTTAAACCTTTGATTGTAATCTTTCAGAAGCACTCACTCTTTGTGAAGGACCTAAACCCCCGAAGATTTAAATTTTGGGAACCCTTTTTGTTCCTGGGATACATGTGAAAATATGAGGTTCAAACCGGTTTCCTCAATTGCTTTTGGGAGCCAAATAATCCCAGTCATGCTTTGCAAGAAAAAATGCTTTTACCGATCTAACCAATTTAAACCTTCCCTGCTTCTTTTCTAATGCGATGCTAAGTCTCAGCAACAGGGAAAGAAATCCTTATACAACAAGTGTTTAGTCACTGCCGTTGTGTGTTCCAGACCCTTTGGGGTCATTCAGTTGACTTGCTAAACATGATTTGCCCTATTATAATCTCAACTATAAATTTTCATTAAGACAAGCCTTGGCTGCCTGCCACCAGGCTCTGGGGTTTAGATACAGAGAAGCACGACCGCCGGCTCCCCAAGCAGGTCTGCCAAGGGACCCGTCTTCTTTCTCACGTCCTCTCTTGGCCCGATATCCAAATACTAATATCTCTAACATAAATGCAAATTAAATCCTAACAGAACCACCTTTCAAACTTGGGGCTGAGAAAGTGAAAGAGGAGGACACTGTTGTATACAGACTTCTTTGCTCTGGTTTAAACAGCCTTGACAAAGTACAGGTGCTTGGTGGCTTCTAAGAATGACCCAACGTGCCAAAAATCCCTTCAGCACCAGAGTTGACAAAGTTAAGATAAACATATAATCCCCAGCGATAAAACCTTGCCATTGTAAAATAACACTCAACCTGGAGGCGTCCCTGACTTTCACAGGGAACAGCTGGCATGAGGGACGCCTTAAGAGTTAAAGCTACAAAAAGAGATTAGAGACTCTTATTTCTCAACGCGATAGCATGCGGGGTTGTATTCCATTACACATCCTCATCTGTCTCCCAGGGTTTTAAACTAAAAGAAATATACTGTTCTATTTACACTTTTGAACCCTGGGTAGTGTCAACAGACTGGGCTGTGGCTGAGGGCTGAAGAACACGCGAAGATGCCCCCTGGAAGCACCCAGTCCCCACGGGCGGAGCGCTACTTACTTCTCAGCCTCGTTTCTGGCATGTAGTCTGCTTTGTCGTGAACCCACTCTGGTCGGTGGGGTCGGATGTTGGCCTGGGAGGCAGCGTAAGCAACAGGGTCGTTGCTGACCCAAGCCGTCAGGTAGATGTAGAAAGCGCTGGGATTAATGATGCCATCTGCATCCACCAGACGCTGTTTAGTCAACTACAAAATGGGAGGAACAGAGGTCTCTCAGAATGAGGTATGGGATAAACACACCCCTGCTTGGCGCCCACATTTCCAACAAAGAAGACAATGCCCGCAGTTTGACAGTGTCGCCAAGACCCCTCAGAACACCTTTGAGTTCTTCCAAAATGCACTTATTAGAGGATGCAATTGCTGGTGTGTTTATAACACACACACACACACACACACACACACACGCTTCTCTGCAGATGGCCCAGGAACTGGCTGAGCCAATTAAGTCTGAATGCTAAAGGACCTTCTGTAGCCAAGGCGGGGAATGAACAATCTGGAGAAACATATTTATAGGAGGGGAAAGGGGGGAAAAACCTGGCAAGAATCCCCATCCACGTCTGTGTGCAGTTAACCTCTGTTGTTAACACTGAAGGAAATGCCACCCAGTAAATGGAGGAGAGCTATAAAAATAAAACAACATCTGTATAAATTTTGCTAACACTAGCCTCCTATGACCTGTGTATTCAAAAAATGTCCTTTGCCAGAAAATGGAAGAGACTAATACAGAGCCGTGGCCTTTCTGGGTAATCTTACTTCTGAGAGGTGGGCAGACTCAGCAGGCAAAGTGCTTTCTGGATCTCGTGGGCTTTGCTTAGGTCAAAGGCACTGAGACTGAGTGTATGGGTGTATGTGTATGTTAGATAGATGGAAAAAAAATTTTTTTTCCTGTTTACTTTAGATTTGGGCCTTGTTCCAACACTTTTGGTCTTTTTTAACAAAATGAAAAACACCAGTGACAGCAGCTCACAGAGAAAAGAGCAAAGGAAGAAAGAGTGTGGAAGACAGGGAGAAAACTAGACTTCAGGGATCTGGATTCAATTAATCCACAGGATACGTAACAACCGTATGTCTTCAAACCGTCGCTGGAATTACATACTACAGCTCACGGCCTCCATGCACGCAGCCCGCCCTGCTCCCTCCCAGGCAGAGGAAGTGATACGGGGGGCCTGGCCCAATCACACGTGTCCCACAGTGCTCCTGGTCCCCTAGGGCACCCCAGCTCCCTGGCCACACAGGCAGGCTCCCTGGCCCACACCCTTGTCAAACCTGACAGGCCCCTGCCCTGCTGCTATAAAGCACTGAGGTTCACACTCCGTAATAACTCTGAACAACGTACTTTGTAATTCTGCCACCTTGAATGCCAGCAAGAAAGCGGGAGACACTAAACAGAGCTGCTAACACGATCATTAGCGTGATGCTTTCTGCCTAAAGGTAAAGCGAGCAAACTACCAAGGGAAGGAAGAGGGAAGAGGCTCTGGGGAAGCCAGGAGTTGGCCTGGACCCATTTGAAATCTGCAGAGTCCAAATACAATCCTACCTAGGCCCGGAATCAACAGGGGTACGCTTTCATTAGTGAGGGTGGTGACCCACGTGGGTTCCAAGCATCCGCACTTCAGCCTGTGCAACGCATGCATGACACGGCGATCTGTCTGCACTCAGGATCCACCCTTTGGCCACAGTAACCCAAAGGAATTAGCTGCCGTAAGTCCTCCCTTCCTTCTAGAACCTCTCTCGCACCATCCACCCACCCCTTCAAGTGACTTGTGAGACAACAAATGCAATACAGCCAAGACCATCATGGCTGACAATCTGAAAGGCTAACGTGACTCAGCGCTTTCACATATGAAAAGTGCTACACTGTCTCTTCAGGGACTGGCACGGTGATGCCTCGGCTGCCCCTGGAGCCCAGGGTAACATCATCCGTCCCCATCTGGCAGAAGAGGAAGAAAGTGAGGCTCCCTGGCTTGCCTGAGGTTACCTAACTAGCTGGCAACTCAAAATCTAGCCCCAACTCAAAATCCTTCCTGCCAGCTCACGGAGCACTGGTTGGGATCCCATGCTGTCAACCCATCTTCTGGCCATAGGTAAGGCAAGCTCCTCCCCCAAGCTCCGTCCAACTGGGCCCAGGAAGATTGCTCCGGGGTCTCTGGGCGGGGAGGATACCTGGCTGATGTCAACGGGCTTATCCCGGCTGCCGGTCTGCACCAGGAGTTTGTAGGCGAGGACCCCATCGTCTGATCCATTTTTGTAATTGTTGGGCATGATTTTCCCGGTTTCCCAGTCGCTGTCAAACGCATCTTGAAGTCCTAGAAGAGGCAAATGTGTGGGATACGTTACAACTCTTTACCAGAAGAAACTGATCCCCATGGGGTGAAGGGGGGACAGGAGGCACAACGGGGACCACCAGAATCTGCGTGAATGAACAGATTATTTATAATCCTTGCTCCAAATGCAGGAGGAAAAGACAGATTTTACCTTTTAAAAAAAAACACACAGCCACTCTTCTCCTTTTCTGTAACTACTCCACCAGCGAGCCCAGGAAGACCCACACCAGACGCGATCATTTCATACCACATGGAGAGCTACGCCATGGGTTCCTCAATACACCCCAAATCCCACTTACAGGGGCACAGACACATTCGAGCTCCCAACTTCAAAACAGCAACTCAGCTGCTTCTGCAGCCCAGGCTGAGTGAACACAATTCTGTCAATTCGATCCATCTGTTCGACTTGTGGAGCTAATGCAAGCCGTGGGATCCGCTGCCAGGTTGTGTAAAGATCACAGCCAACACCTATTGACTTCCACCGGCTCCTTTCCTCCCTACCACCCTTCCCGCCACGCAGGGGTGCAGGAGAGGGGAGGGAGGGAGGGGCGCCGTGCACACACATGCACGTGCACACGCGCGCGCACACACACACACACACACACACGGGGAAATACCTCACAGGGTAAATTTGGATCAGACTGAGAACAGGAAGCCACAGGCCAATACAAGGAGGCTCTGTGAGAACAGATGACAAACCGCAGCCCGGGGAGGGGAAGGAAAAAGCTCGCTGGGCTTGGGGGAACGGGTGAGCCCACCCGCCCCACACAGCTGCTCTTGGCCTCCGTAATCAAAACCATCATTACAGACCTGACGGTTTGGCTGCAGCTGTAAAGAGATAAGCGTGTTGGAAGAGAAAACAGGGCCCTGGTGACCCAGCCTTAGGGTCTGCGCGCTGGCTGGCGGCACACTCTCCCTGACAGCCCTGGCCTGGCCCTCCCCAGTCACCTCCCAAGTAGAACTCCCAAGCCCAGCCGCCAGGAAGCCACCGCTTCTGCACAGGCTGTGCGTGTGTGGGTTAGGGATGACTGGGGAGAAGGGGAAAGAGGGTTTGCTTTGTTTCAGGCCATGCCCCGGGTGACTTCAAAAAACAGAAAATCTGGGGGTGCAACTGCTCAGAATGGTTACAGCTCTTGGAAGTCTAAAGGTGAGGGAGACGGGGGTATAGACACCTTTTACATTTCCTCCCTTTAAAGGAAAGAAACTAAACCTTCCTTCCAACCTTGCCGTGGGCATTGTTTTTCTCTGGACGATTTGCGGGTGAGGATGGTGGGGTCCATGGTGGAAGGACGCCCCCGCTGCAGGGGGGGCATGGAGGCCAACAGAGCAGACCACCGGGACGGCCACACTCCCAAACCTCAGGGAGCCTGTTTTTCATAGTGAGGCACGGACACGGCATGGAACAGATGGTATTTTATGACCTAAAGCTGTTTTTTTTTTTTTGTCTTCTGTTTTTGAAAGAAAAAAAAAAAGTAAAATAAACAGGACAGGAAAAACAATTGCTCCACCCCTCCCCCTTCACCCTAAAAAAAAAAAAGAGAGAGAGAGAGACCTGGTCTCTTTCTGAGCCACAGAATTTCCATCACTTTGGATGTGGATGGTACTTAGGGCACCATCTTGACCTGGAACAACTCATGCTTAGTAGGTACCTCGCTGAGGAGCCTCGTTATTATCGCCTCCACTTTACAGATGAAGATGTGGTTTGCAAAGGGGTGCGACTGATCAGGGTGGTGAGTGCTGGAGCAATGCTCTGACCCCAGCCAACCCAAAGCCACAGTTGGCTTGAAGCACTTGCTGCTGGAAAACGCCTTGGATATGCTGTGCGATCCAGGCACAGTCACATGAATTAACATGAGCAAAATGAACTCTGGCACTGTCCACATCTGGTGGCACATGGGACACCCAAAATAGGAGTGCGTGTTTTAGATATTTTTACACGCCAAGACTTTTTGAGATGTGGCAACCAAGGAAGAAAAAGCAGACTACAGAAGGTCATCTTGCTGGTCCCTGAGGTGCTACTGAGTCTACTGGGGTTCAAAGATACAAGACATGATCACTGACTTTATGGACAGTTAAATCCTTCCATAATTCAATAGTTTCTGACCAATTACTGGTAAGCTCAAGAAAATGGCGGGCCAGCTTGGGTGCACGCACGCACCATGTATCACACCAGATCCAAGGCAAGGGACAAGGATTTGGTGCCACTGCCCCATACCCAACTTTTCATATTCCAATACATGCGCACTGTAGAAAGACACTGTGACATTTCATAGCAAACCCTTGAAATTTTAGTTAGAACTTCTCCTATTATGAACATTTAAACTAAACATTTCTGAGCATATAAAGTTCTAGGCTGAAGAAATTAACCTAGTATATTGGATCTTAAAAAGAAAAGGCTAGCCTAAATTGCATCTGTGTAATTCAATATGAAGTAAAAAACACCGTTGAGACATGATATACACTTTTTCCTCTAACTTCACCTTATTTATATGTATGCTTAAGAATGACGTGAGAGATAATTTCTGTATTAACCATTAGGTATTTTTGGAAAGAAAACAAAGAACTATTGAAATGTTGACAAAAACTAACAGGAGACAACAAAGTAATAGCAAAGCAAATAGCAATTCCATAAAAAAAGTAATAATTGAGACTTCCATATTTGAAAACCATACAGAAATATTTGGAAGGAAAACTAACTCAAGGATAAGTGCTTCCTAAAAGGAAAGGCTCAGGGACCAAATTAACCACTCAATAGGCCTGAAAATGTCTAAACAACCAAAGGCCCTAATACCTGGTCATTCCATGCATGGTGCCCTGTTGGGCCTTGGGAGTGAGGGTCAGAGTTCCAGGGCTGGCTGGGACCCTGACTTATCTAATTGCATGGATCTAACTTGGTCTAGCTGGGTGCTATTCTCACTGAAGCAATCCAACATGATTGAAACACACCTGTAATAAAAAAATATTCTCAAATCTGAATGCTCTGGGTCTGAAAGGAATAAAATATGGAGATCACCTACCATACCCTCTAACTAAGTTAACCCTCTGCACTGCTTACCGACAGTACCCCTTACCCCTTTCCAATTCTAAGCCTAACACACCAAGGAGCATCCAAAGCGGAGGCCACAGACACTGGAACACACCCTACAATACATAACCCGGCTTGTGTCTGCGCAGAGGCTGGCAGAGCACAGCAGATCTCTTTGTCATTCCTGGCCAATTATTTGCATGTCTTTGGTCAATGGGGGGAAAAATGAAAAGCAGGGAATCTCCCCATTGGTTCTCTTTTGACCCCTCATGGAAAAACACTGCCTTCCAGAACTGTCAAAAAATGAGACCTAGAATAAATTTAAGCTAATCTTACGAACGTGTTAAAAAGTAGTAACAGTGTTCCATTACCATCTTTACCTTCTTCCAAAATAAAAATCCAATCTGGTATACAGGTATGAATGAAATCTGAGTAATACAAGTCAAAAGCCAGAAACAGTACTGAACAAATTTCAATCAAACCGAAGTTGTTTTGTACAAACTCAGTGGGAAATTGCCCGCGTAAGACTAATCTTTACATACAACTGTACTGACTTAAGAGCAAAAAAAAAAAAGTGGGGGGGAGCTTGTGTACTTAAATCTGTGTTTAAACAAGCCTAATTAAGTGGGAAATTAAGACAATCATTTGGATAATCTAAGCCAAAAAAATGTTTAGGCCATAATTATTTGGGTATTCCAGTAAATGCATTTTTGCTTGAATTGTGTGGATAATTATCCTGATTCCCTACTTCTTTCTGCATGTGTCAACACAGAATAAATGAACAGATGTTCTTGAAATCACTGAATACATTTATATGCAGTCAGTTAGCAGTTGGGAAAGCACATTTAGACCATTTTTCCCGCCTCCAGTTAACCAGTATTTTCTAGAAATCCTTCTGAGAATGAGAAGCCACGAGAGGCATTTTAAAGCAGATTTTGATTATTCATGATAGTGTGCAATCTGATTAAGCATTTGTAAATTTACTTCATTCACCAAATCATATGGTCATAAGGAACCCTAATGAAAATTACAGACTTCAGGTGTCAATACAGGCTCACCAAGTCAAACAAGTCCACCACTCTGGTGAGGGTGTTCAGAGGGGCAAAGAAGGATAGGAGAAATCTCTGTACCTTCCACTGAATTTTGCTGAGAACTCAATGCTGCTCTAAAAGTCTATTTTAAAAAAAGTGAATAAAAAGATTAAAAAAAAAAAAAAAAGATGGTCCAAATATGGAATGTATATGAATACACAGCTAACTGGAAATCTCCTAGTGTTTAACAGCATATACAATATGGCTGCAAGGCAGCCTAGAGCCCTCATTAATACCGTGGTTTCACTTGGTCACCAAGGTAGTCCACTTTCCAAAAGAAAGAGCAATGAAAGCAACCAGGATCCATGTTTTATAATATATTTCCCTTTTCCCTGTGTATACGCATAAATTCTTATGGAAGATCCTAAGTCAGTCACTGGGACTATTTGCATGGTTTTACAGGTAAAAACCAGGTAGGGAGGCTGCTGCAGAAATAGCCTATATAAACATGTTAACCCTTTGAACTGTCAGGGAACAGACGGATCCAGAAGGTGAACACGCCAAAGACCAAAGGGGACGCTCACAAAGGATGACAGACAATCCCATTACACTGTCTTACCTTGCAGCCAGTCTCTAAAGTAGTGTAGCCACATTTTGGGAAGCTGTTTGTTTTCTTCCAACATGACATACTTCACATTACTGAAACTCTTGTGAAGGTCATAAAGTAAGTGCTGGATATTCGGGTAGTCTGCTTTCTGGGTGACTATATACATATTGTAGAAAGAAAAGTATTTGAATTGTGCAGCAATGAAGTCATATTCTCTGGTTTCCCGAGGGACAATGTCTGTAAGGTCCAGCCCGTCTCTCACTCGGGTGGTCCCGTAAAGGCTGACCCCCAGCAAGCCCAGGAAAAGGAAGATCACCACGACCTGCAAAGGGCAAGAAGCATGAGATCAGACCCTAAGAATCACCAGGGACTCTTCCTTGACAAACACCAGCTGTCTGTGCCTCTTGCTACTGCCATCCTGGCCCTGATTTAGTACATGGGAGCCATTCTCCCAGTGGGAGAAACATAGAATCATAGTAATCACATTTCTAAATAACTTCATGAAAAATGAAGATGTTTACAAGGTGAGGAGTTGATCTAAATTCATGGAACGACTCTCTGCAAAGAGATTCACTCCTACAGTAAATGAATTCATTTAAACGAACCCCTAGCTTTGCACGGATTCACGTTTGGAGGCCTGAACTATAGCACACTTTCATAATTTTTTTTTTTTTGCATGCCAAAGGAAGAAGTGGAATCTGATGAATCCTGCAGGAGCTGGCTCTATTATATTTTGAGGGGACTGGAAGAGTTAGTTCCACACTGTGGCGGATTACCTTGGCTTTGGGTTTGAGGAGGAAAGGGGCATAGTGCTTCTCAGCAAAGGACGAGAGCGTCCACTTGGTGCAGGGAGGCTCGAGACAGTGGAGGCTGGAGTCCGAGAACTGGGAGAGCAGGTCCCTGGTGGAGCTGGTGCTCTCGGGGCTCTGGCAGCTGAGGGTGTCCTGGGTGACAGTGACGGGCTGCACGGAGATCTCGGAGCGAGGCTCGGCGGTGGTGTAGTACACGTGTGTGTGGGGGTCATACTCAGTGCGAAGCTGGACCGTGGACTGCATGGTGATGTGCGTTTCGTGGGCGAAGCTGTGGCTGCTGTAGGGGGGTGGGGGGCTGTAGCGTGTGGCACTGTGTGCCTCTGTGTAGGCCTGAGGTTCAACCTGGATCACTCTGCTGACGCAGGGGCTGGAAGGAGGAAAACATACTGCAGGCTACGCCAACACAGGGGAAGGGCTTTCATTTAGCTCCGCAATTGTCACCTGATTGATCCTGACACTGACCTAACAGGGTCTAAGAATTCATCCTAAATCTGGCTTTCATGATGAACCCCTTTCACAGAATAATTCCAAAAAAAAAGTAAGAAATAGAACCCTGGGAGAAACCCACCACCCCATGATGCTCTTTCTAGATTGCTTGTTTCCAATCTTGGTCTTCCCTAATAGAAAGAGCATTGAAAATCCCCACCAAATGGCACTGCTGGTTTATGATGGAAATGGTCAAGGTTATCAGAATCTCAAGGGCTGAGAAAGTTCTAGGAGGTCAGATATTCCCCAGGGGGAAGCATCCCCTGTCCACATCTCCCCTACCTCCATCACACCAGTCCACACCCTGCTAATTATAGTACATTCTCTCCTAAGTCCACAGATAGGAAGAGTTCTCTCAACAGTGCCACCAGGAAAAGCCACAGCCGCCTGAAAATGTACCTTGTAAAACAGCAGAAAATATCCAATCTCCTGTCCTCACGTCGATATAAATCCATGCTGAGAATTGCAGGAAAAATAAGCAGCACCATGGCAAAATTGAAGACCACCACGACTGCAGCCTGAGGCCAGGGAAAAGAATTCAAGGTCACCAAAACTGCTTTTGAGAATGAAGACGTTTCTGAAGAGTGTTTTTCTGTGACTATCATCCTGAAGCAGTTGAAGTGAAGGAGACTTGATTTTTCTCATCATTTTGCTTTTCTTCCATCAAGAAATTATTTGACTAAAAAAATAGATCCTGGGTCCCTATTATTCAGATCCTTTCCATCTCTAATATAATTTCAGGAATGCACAAAGTACAAACACAGAAACTTTTACTGCCAGTGTCTTGCTAACCTAACCTAACCAAATCTACAAAGGCAGAACAGAAAACGTACCTGAGATGTTTTATTTCAAAACAAAAAGAAACATGTCCCTTCTAGAACATTTGTTAGGGGTTCACACAGTCCTGATTTTACACCAAAAAAATCTGTATATAAAGTGGATTGAGTATATCAAAATGTTACCTTTAAAGCATGAAATAAAATTTCACACGTGACCCCTGAGGTTTTTAACAGGCACATTCCAAATAGCCTCAGGAGTAGCCTGTGGGGTGTGCGAGCCAGTTACGGCGAAGGTCAAAGAGAGTTAAGCAGAAAGAAATTCCTGTGTGTGATTATAGTGTGCAGAATAAATAAGTACAGATTCAAAAGTCACTCCATAACCTAGAATAAACATGGGGCTCGATTCTGCAGTGCTTTGGCAAATCTCCTGCTGACCTAGTAAAAATTACAAAATTGGGCTGTTAATAGAGGAAGTCAACAGAGGCAGCTCAAAGGGCTATCCTGCTCAGAAAAGCAGAAGAGGCAGAAAAAAATGGAACTGGAATGCTAAGTAGCCAAGAAATAATCAGAAATTAACTCGCAGGAGCTTTCCGAGGTCTTCTGAGACCTTCCGCAGCAGAGTAAGCAGCTCAGGTTGGGAAGGACGTCTGGCCTTCACTGGCACCTAACAAAAATTTGAGGGGCAACTTCACAAAAGGCTTTCAAAATGAATGGTGGATTTATTCTCCAGGTGGAACAGCAAGCCCAGAGTTCCGGAAAGATGCCTTTCAATAATGAAATTCCTGTCAAGTCTACAAAACCATACAAAAAACCGTCTCCATCTAAAAAAAAAATAAAGTGTAATCTCTCTCTTTTTTTTTTGTACTGGGGATCAAACTCAAGACCTCCTGCTTGCCAGGCTAAGCTAAAACCCTAGCCCAATACAGTATCATCTTGAAAATACCTCCTCGATTCCAAAATACTGAGTATGTTAACCTATCCCTCTATGCATGCAAGGAAGGCACTTTAAAAGATCTTTCTGATAGGCCCGTGTGAATAAGCACGCCAGAAGCTAAGGGACACAGATGCTTTTCCTCTCTGAAGTCTGGTCCTGTGCTGAGTGTAAAGATAAATAGGATAAACCCCAGCTCTCAAGGACAGACACAGCTGGGGCCACAAATTACAATTTGGGCTGATAAAGTAGGAGGAAAAGTAGATAGTGCCTGCCGGAGCAGGACAGAGGGAGACAGGAAGGTTCCATGGGAGAAAGCTCTGCTGGGTTTAGAAGATGATGAAAGTGGCAGTCAGGAATGGGGAAACGAGCGCTGCTGCACACAGAGGACATCAGACAGGTCGCCGAGGAGAGGCACACCTGGCTCGAGTCACTGTGTCCTGCGAAGAGCCCAGATGGTGAAGACCAGGTAGCTACAGCACCACTGAATCACCATGCAACATTCTTACTGCTTGGACGGACACTAGAACTAAGCAAAATCTCAGAGCTTACTTAGCACTGCCTGCCTGCCGGTATCCAGTACACCAGCTCCAAAGCCCCAGCCCAACTGAGGCGCAGGAGTTCTCATGAGATCCGCTCACGTCCTAAGGATGCATTCGGACTACGCCTGGCAGGGAGAGGTTGACACGTGGTGGGTGATTGTTCGTGACATTGTCATCAGGGCGCTGTGTGTGCTCAGCTTTTGAAAACAGAGGCATTCTTAGAATTCAAAAGTAGGATTTAGATAGAGAAGCAATTCGGGGTCTCTCGCTCTAGACAGAAGCTTATGTGAACGAGGGAAGACCCTGAAATGCGAAGCCACACAAACACATGTGCGTAGCCCAGGTGCTGACCACAGCTCGACACCACAGCTTCTCCATGGTGACCGAGGACCCTGATGCCAGGCCTTACCAACCAGAGATTACAGGCATCTCACTGTTCTGAGACGCGAGTGGAGTCAAGAGAACCACCCCAACATAGAACCAATCCAGGCCACTTTCCGAATGACGCTGAAAGGGAGGAACATTTCTGAAAGGTTCCCAATGTGTGCCCCAAATGGTAAAAAACAAACAGTGGGGACTGGGGCTCTCCCTAAGACAGACGGGTCACCGTCGAGGTGAAATGAAGTTCAAGAAAATGGAGTTTAAACAAACCAGAAGAGATAACAGGCATGTACGCGCACTGTGAATCAATTCTAGTTAACCTGTCTAATGAAAATGTTCCCATCCTTCCTCCAAGATGTGCCGTGGCCTTGCTGGAAAACACACAGGGGGAGCCAGGTCCACGGCCTTTCACCACCGACTGACCAGGCAGGGCTCCTGTTCCAGAAGGGTTCACCCAACAACCAACACTGCCAGGTTAGCAGCACCCACCCTGTCGCAGGGCACTCTCAGGTCCCTGCCGAGCTACAGACAGTGGCGAAACTTCCTGGTACAAATGTGGTGTGTGGATAGACAGATGAAGATTGAGAAGGTTTAAGACAGCTTTTATGTCTAGTTTCGGTGATGCTGGGAATCCAACCCAGGGCCTCGCGCATGTTATATAAGTGCTCTACCCCGAGCCCCATGCTCAGTCCCTTAGTTTCTTTTAGGGGAAAAATCTGAAGATCACATGGGTTTATGATTGAACAGAACCAGTTTGGGTCTCTCCCTCTGGTGCTTTATCTGAAGGATCCTGCAAATATAAACGTAAATGAGTATCTAGCATCACAATCTGACACAGGTCACTAAAGCAAAAAGCCACCTAATGATCAACTTCGAATGTCAAAACATTTGAAATGGCATCTGGGTAAAATTTCTGAAGGCCACTTCAAAAGTACTGCACACTCTTTCCCTTTTCTTTCATCTTATATTTTCTTTCTTTCTCTCGTTTTATTTTCAGGAGGAAATGAGCCTGAATGTCACCAGCTCATTAGTAATAGACTCTTGGGTGCTATTGTTGCGATTCTTCAAAGCTGATACAGTGACTAAAGTACAAAACTAACAGTACTCATTTTGTCTCTGTGAGGTGCTTACCTTGGGAGAACTTAGCGTAAGTAAAACTCATGTAGCTTTTCAGACCACCACACCATGGGATATCATAAAAGGAGCTTTCCTTGATGAATCATCATATGTACTGAGAGAAGACAGGGGAAAATGAGAGAAAAGAAGAAGAAATGGAGCGTGAGCAGATAAAGAACAGGGCAGGTAAGACAGGAAGGGAAAAAAAGGAAGCAGAAAGAAAGGGAAAAGGAGCGAACAAGGAGAGAGGGTCCTAGTATTAAAATACCCTGGAACCATGTCTCGTTACCAAAGTCCGTTACACATGAAATAGGAACCCAAGGCAAACGCGTGCTGGGGCAAAAGGTTTTTTAAAACATCAACTGTACCACGAACTTAATGGGCATCTTTATTCATCTTTTCTACCAATAAGCAATTGGATATTTTCATATTCTGTGTATTTCAGTTCCAGTGCACATTTAATTTTATTCATTTATTCATTCACTATATTTCTATACACAGGTTTGAAATAAAAATAAGCCAGGTGTGGTGGTGCACACCCTACCTGTAACCCCAGCATTTGGGAGGCTGAGGCAGGAAGATTGCTATGGGATTCAGGTCAGTCTATGCTACTTAGAAAGACTGTATCTCAAAAAAAATCAGAAATATTTTTGATAATTTTCTTTAGGGGCTGGTAGCTAATGATGACTGGCACAAAATCTTTTGTCTTATTACATCATCCACTATGTGTTAAGGAATTTTCATGTGTCAAACACAGTTGGATCACTAGGAGTCCAGACCCTGCAATGATCTTACTGTGTATAGGATATGAAGCTTCCTTAGCATGTAGTGGGAGATACGAGATGAGAAAACAGCCTACTGCTTGGTAATAGGGAAGATAAGAAGATGCGCATGAATTTCATAATACAATAAAAGTTAAAAATGAATAATTAGCCCTCATGTAACAAAACTGAAAGGCTAAGTCGAAAAGCAGCAAACATGCTGACAGACAGACATATATAACCAAAACAGAATTTCGCATCTGTCGATTTCTCTTCTGCGTGACCCATCTTGGGACTTCTGGAGAGTGAGGAGAGGTGTCTGTCACAACAGTTAAAACAAGTGACACCACAAGTGGTTTCCATGAAGGAAACTGGCCATCTCACCAGTTACTCACAATGTTAGACAAGGAAAGAAAAAGAAAAAAAAAAGCAATGTTCTTTTTTATCTTCCTTTCAAAACAAGAGGAATCTTTAAAAATTGAAATCATTGCATGGAATTTCGGTAACATCCTGAGATGTAACATTAGATCCCGTCAGGTGGAGAGCGCCCATATCACAAACTAGTCTAGTATCTGCTTCACTCATTGCTTTTCAGGTTCCTCTGAGTTTCAAAGAGCTGATGGCCGGGGTTGGCAGGTCACGCCAAGCGTGGAGCACACGGGCTGCCACCCCGCCCATGGCTCATGAGTTGACTGTTGGGGAAAATGCTGTCTTCAGGTTTGAAAGGGCCTGAGACTCATGCCCTATGTGAAGAGTGAGGGGTATGCTGGGCAGCTTGGGGGGCCTGCTAGGGAAATAGAGAACCAAAAGGAAAAGAAGAGGGGACAGGAGAGAACAGAGGGCAATTAAAGAAATGCACCCTCCTGTGCTGCCGGCCATTCAATTTTAAGTCTCTGTCTAGGCTGGGCTGCCTTTATATATCAACAGAATCTGCTCTACATGACTTCCTTGGGTTGGGGCTCAAGGTGCCTTAGGAAGGCAAAAAGAAAAGGAGGCATGACTGGGGTGAAGGGGGACAGAAAGGAGGAGAGGAGAAGAACCAGAAGCCAGGGTCAGCTGGAAGGCCACATATACACAGCGCAACCCCACAAGCTGACAGGCATCTGGGCTATGAAGTCTGAAAGGAAGGTGTGAACCCCAGTTGGTATTTCTGGAGGGACTGTTGGGGTGACAGCCTGCAGTAACACTGCCTGCAACGAACAGAACCCCACATGCTACTTTAAGAAAAACCAGGCTGGGGACGCTGAGTGTCCACACCTGGTCAGGGTCACCACAGAGCGCGCGGCTGGAGACTCACCTGCAGGGAGAAAGCTCGCAGTGCGGGAATGGGGATAAGGGCGGCCATGAAGAAGGCGGTGACATTGCTGATGGAGGTGAGCGCCACGCTGGCTCCTGTGCGCTTGAGGCACTCCCCGGTCCTGTCCTGAGGACAAGAGGTCACAGAGGTGAGCCAACGGCCAAACGTCACAGTTGCTGGTTAACACTGGCCCCCGGGGGACAAGACAGGCCTCTTGTTGCCCTCTGCCTAACATGGGCACCCTTGGCATACGCCTGGGTCTTCAGTGATGTTCCAAATCAGGAGTGGTGAGATAATGACCGAATTAAATTTTAAATAGGATTTAAAACAGGAGAGAAAAGGCAAAGTGAGCAGCGAACTTGGGCTTTGGAAAAGAGATGGCAATTAGTGTGAGTTGTCACACTAAAATAAACACCCGTATTTCTAAAGGCACCCCAGATGGAGCTCTTGGGAATTCTAATACGTGTCCTGAGATTCTTCCAGCTTGTTTTATTTATTCAGAGCCAGTGACATGTCATCTGACTCAGGGCTGAGATATTTACTGGGTCAGACTGAGAAAAATTCAAGAACAAATATTCAGGAACAGAGGGAGGGGACTTTGGGTGTCCTCAAAGTTTGTTAAGTTTGGCTGTTACCTCAAAAGGGATCCTTTTATTCTGTCCTGTTTCACTAAAGGCATGTGCCAGGAGAAAAACGTCATCCACGCCGACACCAAGAGCAAGAAATGGCAAAACCTGCAGGGAAAAACGGAACACACAGCGTTAGGTGTGCAAGATGCAACGTGGGCGATTCTGAAAGTGTTCCCGAGATTATGCCCAGTGCCCCTAACAGTTACCCACAGGCGAGCAGGTATTAACTCAGCGAAGAATTCACTTTATCTGACAGTTTCCATCCCCAAAGTCCAGCAATTCTGGCTGACAGTAGCTCCCTTCAACCAATCTCCCCTCTTCCTTTCTTTCCTTTTGGTGGTACGCAGGATTAAACCCAGGCCCTTCACACTGAGCTGCTTCCCTAGCCTTTTTCTTTTCTTTCTTTTTGGTACTGGGAATTGAACTCAGGACCCTGTGCTTGCCAGGCAGGCGCATATGCCATTGAGCTATCCCCATCCCTCCTTTTTGTTTTCTTTTTTTTTTTTTAATGTGAAGTGTGACTAAGCTGCCTAGGCTACGCTTAAACTTGCAATCCTACTGCTTCAGCCTTCTGAAGCAATGGGTTAGCTGTGTGTTAGTTATCACACCCCACTACATGCTTCTATTTCTGTTTCTTTTGAGACAGGGTCTTGCTGTGTAGTCTAGGGGCTGTCTTTAGTAAGTAACTCAGGGTAGCCTTGAATTCGCCGTGATCCTCCTGCCTCAACCCCAGACTCCCAAATGCTGGGAATACAGGCATGCACCATCATGCCCAGCTACACACTTCTGTTTGTTATTTCTAAGGTTCACTTACATTAATTTTTTTAAAAATTAACACACGCGAGGAAATCTAACTCATTGAAAGAAATAGTTCTCAGAGTAACCTGGGGATAGCATCACTGAAAATTGATTAAAAATGCAAACTCATGGCTCTCACCCCAAACCTGCAGAATCAGAACCTGATCAATAACAATAATCATCAAGTGTACTGGCACTTGGGAGGCTGAGGCAGGAAGATTGCCATGAGTTCAGAGCCAGCCTGGGCTACATGAGGAGAACTTTCCAGGCGATTCTAATTCCCAGCAGAGTTTGAGAATCAGGGTCTTCAGTAGATGATACAAATTGCTCTAAGATAAGCCTCTCTACTAATCAACAAACCTAAGAGACTTTCTGTCCAGTGCCACAAGAGGTTCACGGGGACAGCCCCCTCCCGACTGTGGCCTCATGGGAAAGGCTGGAGACCCCTTCAGGGTGCTGCAAACACAAGAGACTGAGAGGCCAAAACAGGGAAGGGTACTCATCAAGGGACAGCAGCCGAATGGCTCCTTTAGTACCTGAGTTGTCGCAGCATTAAAGGAAATCCCGATCAATGAGCACAGGCCCAATCCTGCAGCCACTGACAGTGCAACCAGCAGGACGCCAGCCAGCCCCACGGCACCCTGGGACTTGGAGCAGTCCCAGCGCAGCATGGTTAGACAGGCGTAGGCAAGCTGCAAGCAGAACAACGGGAGATCAGGATGGGATGGGGGGAACACACAAAACAGAAAGCCCAACATTAGAATGTGTCGTGATTCTAATGTTTTCCCCCTCACCCATCACCCCAAATCCAAAGGCAGCATAAAACTTATTTAACCCCACAGCAACAAAATGTTTTACATTACAGCCATCACACACAGAATGCTCTGAGTCCAAGATGGGAAAACTGCAATGGGGCAAAAAAACAAAATACAAACAAAAAAAAAAGCTTTATACAACTCCTTCCCAAGACACCGTTACGAAGCTGAGCTCTCTCCGTCTTGGATGCACACGCGAGTTAAGAGCGGTTAAAGAGCAGCAGTGGTCATGGAAAGGTGAAAACTAAAACCAACCAACCCACCAACCCAGCCTACTCAGTCAGACCAAACCAAAAAACCCCAGCAGCCCCGAATCGCTCATTACCATCAGTAAGTAGCCACTGGCCACGCGGATGACGCTGACATCAGAGAAGGATTTGAGGATGTCGTCCAGGGTGGTGGTTGTGAAGGAAAGCACCTTTTGAGTAGAGTTCTGGGAAACGCTCTGATGAACCACCTGCAGTGACAGCGCGTAACACGAGGCTGAGTTTCCAAGTGGAATCGAAGCTTCCACGGGCTTCTATAGTACAGACCCTGGGGGAGGTATCTCCCCACTGCTATGCTTTCTTTTCTGATACTGTCACAAAAGCTCTTCACGGTTCAGTTGGACGCAGGGGTGCAGACTGGAGGCTGAGCTTGCACTCACATTAACATGCCCTGGCTCTGGGACGATGCGACAGTGGCTGCTCCCAGAACACGGGTGCTCTACAGAGCCAGCCCACAGAAATGGAATTCGCTCAGAGTGCTTTATTTACATCAAGCCTAAGACTCCTACTCTCGTCTCCTTAGCTCTCTGACTGCTCTGCTGTCCCATTGGTCCCTCCTTAGTCCAAAACAACTCATTCTTACCATCACTCACCCCCCTCCTTCATTCGATGGCCACTTTGAAAAGGTCACACGCAGCTCCGCAGAGGTCACTGCTTGGGAAACAAAGGCCAGCCCCTGTCACATGACCCAACCAAGGGGCCTGCAGCTGTGAACAGATTCTATGCCTTGCTAATAGTTTCCAGATACCTTTTCTTGCTCACCAAGTGTTTTTTTTTTTTTTTTAATAGACCAGTCTAATGTCTGAGCTTTTGCGCTCACAACTGGCTACCAAACACATTTTGAGGCATCTGAACCTGATCAACTAATGGTCCTCGATGTGGTCCTAAGATTTTTCAACAGCAAGGAAAAACAAGTTAGCATCCCATCAAAACTCCTACGATTATAATATGTGAAGATAAACCCAAAGGAAGAACCGGAAGAGCAGAGTGACCGGCGGAGGGCATGTCCCCAGGTCCACAGGTGGTTTACCTCCACGTATGTCCTCTGCCACGCTTCGAGGATGGCTGCGGCCTTGTCCTCGTTCCAGGTCATATGCGAGACATACTCGTACCCCTTGAAGTGCTCATACATCTGCTTGGGCGTCATTAACTGAAACATGGTCTGCAGGGCATGGGCGCTGGAGTGGGGTGAAGGAGACCGGAAGGCACATCAACATTCCCACAAAGCAGTGTCCTTGGTGTAAAATCCCAAGCGCACCTCCCCCTAACTCCCTCGCACAGTTCCCTTCCTCCCCAGGAGCACATGTTTCCTTTCAGACGGGACCAAGATGGTTATTTTATTTAATAGATTGATATACCATATTAAAAGTGTAACCTTACAAACCCTTTACAGATAGACCCCGAAATTAAATTAATAGGCAATTTCCTTTCTCAGTTTCCATTCCTTGAAACAGGAAGGGGAGAGGAGTAGATAGCTTGACCAGATACAGCAGGCTCAGCGAGGCCTATGTGGTATGCAGACTGTGGCTTTCCCAAGGGAGAAATCGCAGACCAAACACCTGACACTTGACTGGCCAGACCCTGCGCGCATGCACACAAAGGGCAATTCTTGTTTCGCCTTTGATTCTTGGGTCTTTTCCTTTAACAGTACGTGACAGCGCTCGGCCCACACCATTCAGCTCTATGCACTGTGACTGGTGTCTTTTTGCCTATTTTATACAGTATTTGCCACCATTTTTCACATACTAGGAAAGGATAACCACCATAGTTTCAATAAAAAGCTACCAATTCATTCTAGACAAACACCCTATAAGGTGGCTTTTCAAGCTAGTCAGGTCTGCTAATATTTCCTAATATATGATTCCTAATATTTCCTAATATGCGCAGATGGCTAACTAGGATAACAATGAGGTATGCATGTAGATATGCTTGCAGATAACAGAGCGGAAGTGGTTTCTAAGGAAAAGGAGGAAGCACTGATGGCTTGGGTTTGGCTGTGTGCTGAGTTGGTTACCTGACAAGTTTCCCAGTGCTGTTCTTGACTGTGCCACCCACAATCAATTCCTCCTGCCAGTGCATATACTTTCTGGACAATCCATGACATCCACCATTCAAAACAAGGGCCATATCAAGAGGCTAAAATAAAAAGACAGCCACATCATTATGGGAATTAGTAGGCAGGTCACATGCCTTGTTAAAATCCAGTGCATTAAGAGCTTGTTTGTTTCAGAGAGAACATTAATAACAAGGCTAATGAAAAGTGTATGGCAAATCTTACAGCAAAATTTAGCTCTATAAACAAACATAGTTCTCTAGACTAAAAGGGAAAAGGAGGTTACATAGAGGACGAAATCTTAAAAATAAAAAGAATAAAAGAGAACACTAAATGGAAACAAAAAAGCTTTTCTCTTTGCCCCCTGGGAATGCTCCATGGCTGGACTCACTTTGGTTGAATTTTTGTTGGGGGCAGTGGTGGGGCAGTCTGGATCGGCTGGATTGAGGCAGGGACGGTCCATGTACCCATGACCGACTTCTGCCTTATTCAGCATTTCCTCCCAGCTGTCCACTTGATAGTTTATTTTCTTTAACTCTTCTAGGAATTCCAAAGGGTCAAAGTTTGTCCACCGCAAAGGAGGTTTACCTCTGTGAAAGAAATCAGGAGGTGAGACTATGAAAAGCAGCTTTTAAAGTCACCCTCTGCATATTTTTAGTCCATAATGCAGAGCTTTTTGGGAAAGCTGCGATTCTGGGAATCTGGCATAAACAAATAAATGGTTCTACCCAGTCTACCAGTGTGCAAACTTAACCCAGAGAATGACTCATGACTGAAAAATGGCAAGTTTGGGGCTTATAAATTAAAGAAAGCATCAAAGAACCTCAACTGCCACTACAGTGTATTTAATCTTTAAAAAAATGAACCAATGGGCATTTCTAAGCAGAAAACCCAAATTGAGAAAAGAAAAAATAAATAGGTGGAGGAGATCACAATGTCAAATTAGCACTTGCAAGCCTAATAAATGCTTTTAAAATGTCATCAATCAAAACATTTGATCTCTGTTGCCTTTAACGATTCCATACTTGCCAGTGCTCTCTGACCGCCTGGCAGTCAGGTGGTGAAGCCCCCCGCGGCCCCCGCGATCACCGCCATCACCGCCACTCCCCCCACACTCACTTTTGAATTTGTGCTGTTGACAGACCAGAAAGGCTTTTGGCTGCCTGTTATGTGGTTCAAGCCACACTGTAGCTGCTTAACCAGGCTGAAGTCATTATTCAGACTCTCCCAACCAGAAAACACAAACCCCTTATTTCCCATCTAAAACTGTACACTGAAGGTCAGGAGATGGCCACTGCAAATTGCTTTTGCAGATATTTGCAAGCCAGGACAGAAACAATACCCCAAGCACTAACTCTTGCATAATTAACTGAAAATGTCTCCACTGATTAACAACCACTCTTTAAATGATGCTGTGTATTTAATATCCAACTGGTAGAATGGAGCGCACTGGAGCCCAAGGCCTTCAAGATAGTGCATTTCCCCCTTACACGTCATGAATGTGATCCAAAAAAGGTTAAATTTTATTTCACAAGATGATCTTAAACTTTAACTCAAAAGTATTTAGTTCTGCATATACCCACAAACACATTTTCTTCTTAAAAATAAGTTAAAGGTCTAAGTCCCTGATGTGCAAAACTATTAACATTTCACAAAGAGTTAAAAAAAAACCACACATACTCTGAAATAATTTGCATTTTATTTGCATATAAATAGGTTGGTAAAAGTGAATGAAATTTAATGATGCCTATAGAACTTTTTTTTTTGAAAAGAGGAAAAACATTCTGAACTCTTCTCATCCACCAACTAGTCTTTAAAAAAAAAAAAAAACTACATGGAATTTCAATGTTTTAAATTTTTGTTCTAAACTGAAATAGAATGAACAATGCTATGCAACATCAGGAGTTTCGCCGACATTGGGAGTCGCGGAACACTTACAGGAGGTATGCTGTCCCAGACTGCAACTTTGCCCCTTCCCAGAAGCAGTCCAGCGGGGTGATAATTAAACAAGGGTAAAGATATTCTATAATCTGTCAAATTGAAAAAAACAAAAAAAAAGAAACAAGATTGTGCATTAGGCTGATGTGTCACCCATAGGATACATCTGAGAATTTGAGACATTTTTTATAAACAAGAAAATATACCTGATCCATGTAACCTGTTTCTGTGATAAGTTCTCCTGATTTATAACACAAATGTTCCAATTTCCATTGCCTGTTGGAATGAAAAGCAGAGACAAAGATTCCTCATTGTAATAAAGGAAATTGCTGCTGAATGAGAACCATAGGACATATAAAAAGAATTGCAATTTCGATCACTTTTAAGCATCTGTCAAAACGAGCAGAGCTTTTGCCAAGTGGAGACCCAGCAAGCTTGCTTTAATGAATAGATAATACTCACATGTAATTAACATGTGGGGTGTTTATGTAAATTAATGCTACCAAAGTACTTGAAAAGTCTTGTTTCCTTAAGTGTTCTCCCAATAATCTTGTTTACACCATTAATCTGCTTTCTACATACATTAAACTTCAGGCAGCCTAGCAGAAGCATCACAAATTCAAGATAAGTGGCAAGTAAATTAGTGAAGCTTATAACATACTGACATATACTCGAGTGGGGAAACTCCTGGCCTTTTTATCGGTGGATAATGTCCTTAGCATTTTGTGTGTGTGTGGGTGGTGGGGGAGGCCCTATTCTGCTCTTAAAACACAAATGCTACAAACAACACCTGCCAGGTAGGCTAACTCCCAGTTTATACTCTCTCCTTATTCTTGTCATACGGAAAGGACACTAAATAGATGGATCGAAAACTAATTCCAAGTTTTACTGTCTTTAGAAGTTTTTTAAACTCATGCTTTTCTGAATGTGTCACAGAAATAGCCTTAACTTGAAAAAAAAAAAAGTAAATTTGGAAGGAGTAGAGATGGGAAATCCAAAAGAAAAATCAAAATAAAAAATTCTTTCCAAACTGCTCTCTTGTTGGTATCGGAAGATAGGGCTGTCTTCATCCAAGGGAGGTTTCTACACTGTGGTGTCGTGTCTTCCTTGGGCCTCCCCTGTAGAACTTAGCTATCTGTCTTTCAGTGCCCTTTTGAAATGTCACCTTTGCCCTGATACACTGTTTTTGACCAATCAATGACCCCTTTTCTCAAGATCACTCCTTGGTTCCTACTGGAGACCTATAGAAAGCAGTGCCTGTGCCTGGATTCATCTGTGTGGGTTTCTTTCCTCCCTACGAGCAGGGCTGATGTTCTCCATTAATCCATCGATCCATGTATCCATTCCCTTCCTTCTGTTCCTCCACCTGCCCATCCAACTGTATGTATCACACGCATACTATTCTATATAGCACCAACATGGAATACCCAACAGGAGCAGGCCCTCAACACTACTTGTTCAATTCTTCTTTACACCTCTTAGAGGACACTGCTGTGCAATCACCAGCTTAGTGTCAGAAGAAAGGGGCCTGAAGTCAGACATGATGATGCTCGCCTGGAATCCCAGCACTTGAGAGGCTGAGGCAGGAGTCGGAGGTCAGCCTGGGTTAGGTACTGGGTTCAAGCCCAGCCTGAACTACAGACTGAGATCCTGTCTCAAAAATTAAGAGACCCTCAACTCTCCTCCTGAAGTGTGTAAGTTAACAAACCCCGCATCCCCAGGGGGCACTAGACTTAAGAGCACGCTGGGTATGTTTACCATGGACCTGGACACGCACTTCTAGACACCCCAGGGATCCCTTGACAAAGACTCAAAACTTCTTGTCATTTACTTCTCTTTCTATCCTGGGAGGGCCTGATCCATGTGCCCCAATTCCTCCCTACCCCTTCATACCCGTGTCTGAGCTTGTTCTGGGCACCACCAGATGACGACAGTGCATGCAATCATAAACCTAGTTGACAGGTACCCTGTCCTGGGTGTTGTGGTATTCCCCAAGGTGCCCTCTCAAGCTAGACTGGGTCTCCTATCTCCCACCACCCCAGGTAAATCCACAGGGAGTGGAAGAGTGGGGAAAGTAAACATCATAATTCTATTTTCTTCCTTGGTTCTCCCTAGCTATTGAATATGTCTGTGCTGTCAGTTCCTCACCTCCACTGTGTGTGGGGGGAGAAAGCAGGGGGTGGGGGGACTAGGGGAGAGGATGGAATTAGGTGAAGTCAACTCAAGTCCTCCCTTGGAAATGAGGTTCGGTGGTGGCAATCTCACAATCAATCAACAGCTCTGAACACCCACCCTAGCCATCAGAACTTCTCCTAATCTTTCACCCTAGTCACAGCATTATTATCTGAGCCATGACACTAAAGTGAGTTAAAAAAAAAACAAAAAAAACAAAAACAAAAAAAAAAAAAGGTGTGTGAATCCACTTACTCAGTCTGCCAGAATTCCCACAGAGGCTCATCCCCTACTTACCTGTTTTATAACAAATAGGGATGAACTGTAAATACAGTAAGTAACTTTGTCTTTTTCTTCTTTTATTCCATTTACTTATTTATTTTTGCATTGTTTGCAAACTGACAAAAGGCAATTCAACATGTAACTTCTCCAATAGTTGGGGCAACTAGGATAATCTGCTACGCTAACACAACATTAAGTTTGGGAAAAGCGAAAGACTTAAGCAATGAAACACAGCGTGGGTATACAGACAGTCAAGTGGATCACTTACACTTCTCTGCGGGGGGTGACAGCGCCAAAATATTTACTGAAAATACACTGCACAGACTGAGCAACTCTAATCTGAAAATGTGACATGCTCCCAAACTCTATAAACTCTTTGAGTCACCATGTTGCTGACTCAAGTAGAAAATTTACTCCATTCACAAGATTACTACAAGCAGTCTATAAAACTACTTTCGGGCTTTGCATCTGAGATATATCTCAAGCATAAATGGATTCTGTGTTCAGATGAGCCCGATCCTCAAAATATTTCATTCTGTATGTCCATCGAAAACAAAAACGAAACCTGAAACCCTTTGCTGGTTCCAGTCATTTTGGATAAGAACGCTCAACTTGTAACGTACTTGCTTTGCTATCAAAGTTCAAAACCAAATCAAGACGGGCTCGTGAAGGAAAAAGAAAAATGTCTCAGTGGTTGAGCAGTTGCACAGCACACATGAGGCCCTGGGTTCAAATCACCAGCACTGCACCTACACAAAGTGTTACGAGGAAGCTGTTAGATGCTCCAGCTACATCCAGGGCGATCCTAGCAGCAGGCCTTACCTGTTGTACATGTATACGTGGACTCTACTGGCCTGGAGTGCCGAGTCCAGGTGTTGTAGGAGCGCTTCTGTGGTCAGTACGTTAGCACCTTCTTCTTTCGGGGTCTGGATCATGAGTTGAGGATTAAACATAGCCTCTTCTCCAATCTTCTGGCGAGTATAATTTAATTCACGACTCACTCGTCCACCAACTGACAAACATGGGCGAGTTTTGATTAGAACACCAAAAATTGACCACAAGTTCGAGTCACTACCCAACCTGGGGTCTCTGACCTGCGAGGAGTAGCATTCATTGTATCATGAATGGCAACTTTATGAATGATAAATACACTCAAACACTAAGGCTGCCAGCCGACCCTTTCCTGCTCCCCATCACCGAGGCACACCTCCTGGAGGTGCGCTTCCTGCGGGTTCTAACTAACAGACCAACAGCAGCAGGAAAACTTGAGACATCTTTTTCTTCCAGACCAGTCCAAATAACCCTGTTACAATTTCTTTCACTTGTATAAACAATGTGCCCCTGCAGTAAGTTTCAAGAGAAATGGTTTCAATTTACACTCTTCTCCTAAGTAATTTGGCAAAGGTAACAAGGAAATGTTTCTCCTCCATGAAAAAGAAACAAGGAAAGGAGGTGAGTGTGTGTGTGCAGCGCACAACTTCCCAGAAGATCTATGTGATTCAAGGCAGAGGCACAGAGAGACCCCCCAGAAGAGAAACAATCACCACGGCGAGCCCCAGATCCTGCTTCTATTACGACTCACCTGGTCACATCCAGAAAACATAGGTGCCAGTTTCTCAGTCACCTGTGCTCCAGAAGCCCACCAAGTGATTTTATAGGAGACTGAGCTGCTCCCCTAGAACCAGCCCAGGTCCCCTGCCATGAGGCACAGCACCACTGACACTCCATGCAAACTGTCCTTCTCTCCTCCTCTTTAGAGACTCAGATCTAGGCTTATCTCCTGTGGGTCGTGCTGGACCAATGCTAGGATAGCCCTGTGCTGGTAGCATCTGGGGAAGACAGTGGAGCAAGGGGACCCCAGAACTTCCTCCCCAGGGACATGCACCCCAGGACAGAAGCAGCCAGTTCCAAATGGCTCCTGAAGTCACTGGTAAATCGAGGGTTTATGGAAAAGAAAAGCAGACCTCCAGCGAGCCTCTAGCGATCATAGGAGTCCTTTTTCTTCAAGTTTAGTATTCAAGGACATAAACATTAAGTTTGGGCAACTAAATAAGTACTGGGAACAGCAGGGTGTTTAAATCTCTTGGCATATTTTATAAACAAGAGGGCAGGCAAAAAAGCCAGTAATGGTCTCACTAGGAAAACTAGTAGAGTCGCAGGCTGGCGGGGCTGTCTAGGATGGTTCCCTAGGAAGCCAAGGCCACTAGGAGAGCTCTGGGGTGTGAGGACTTGAGAGGAGGAGACGAAAGGCGAAGACGGTTCTTAAAAAGTGCATTAAAAAGTGCAGACAAGATCATAAGACAAATGCCAAGGAGAATGGCCTGGGGAATGGCTCCCTGAGCAGGCCCAAGGGTGTGGGCTTCATCCCTCGCCCCACAAATGATCACTGTGAAACAATGTGCAAGAGGATGCATTTACTTAGTGCTGCTGGCAGTTCTTTCCCTCCCTAAAGGCCTACTACAGCTACCTGAGGGCCATCCCGCTCACCGCTGCCTCAGGGTTACCCCAGGCTGACTTCCAACCAATCAACTCCTGTTTCACTCAATTTACACCCCATATACGAGGTGAACTAGTGTTAGAAGCTAAAAAAAGGATTTTTGGTCTAAGGCTCACTTGTGAAAAACTAGAGCTGTACTTAAGAACTCATCCCAACTTTCGTTCAACCCCGTCCTTTTTTTCTAGCAGTATCACACTTAATGCCCCAAACCAGGAAATCATTGCTAATTCTACCTGCCTCCTCAGACTTTGGCACAGCACATGACTTTACACTCTGCCACAAAGCAGCACTTTGTTTCACAAAAGTAACAAAATAATATGCAAGAGATATTTCAAGATACTTTTCCAGACCAATCTCACAATGGATCAACTCTTTCATCCTAAGAGTTTACAGGCAAGGATGCTATTTCCAAGATATAAAATGTCCCAACAAGTTCCATCACGTTTTTATAATGTTTACTAAAATAAACACCTATTTTAATGAAGGTGTGTACTTGCCATGTCTGTGGAACTAAAAACCTTACTGCTCTCTTCCTTCTCTGCTCTAATGATAAGCACAAAGGCCTCACCACGGTGACAATCAAGTTTCGACCAAACTAGATCACTAAATTGATGAACAACTATAGTGTCTGAATAATTCTAATGTTTTCTCAACCATCTATTTGCTATATCCTACTTAAGGACTGCTATTAAATTTATTTTTATGTATTATTATCATCTTACCTAACATTCCATGTTACGTTTAATCCAATACGGGTGGTGTTACAAAACAAGTCAATAACTACACCATGAAGTTTAGTTACCATTCATTTTATTTGATCAGCAGTTGTTCACACCATTCATTCATTCATTCATGCATGCATCCAGCAAGTCTTTGTGGATATGCCGTAGGGGGAACCACAATAGTGGACAAGAGCCAGAGACAGGCACAGGCAATGTACAGTAAGCCCTGAGGCTAATGTTACGGCGTGACAAGACCCACAGAGTGGAGATGGTGATGCCATGTTGGATGGCAGGGAAGGAAGGGGACAGGCTACTTGAGACACAGTGGCTTGGAGGACCCAAAGGAGTTACTATTGTTTAAGGTGACCAGAAAGAGCATTCTTCCAGTAGAAGAGTCAGCAAATCAAAGCCCTAAGGTTTATCTTAGTACAGGGAGAGACAGGCAGGGATGGCTGAGGTCTGGGAACCTGCAGTAAGTCATCCCTTTGCTGCTTGTGGGGCAGACTGAGCTCCTCCTCTGGCGGATCACGGTCATAGAAACTGCGCGGCATTCATATGCTCTCACACTGTACTCACTGAAGGTGTGTGGGAGCAAGCCACAGGAAACAGAAACCCCTCCGGACAGAGCAAACTCATGGACTCACCTGTCTTTTACTGGCTGCTCTAGCAAAAGCTTATTCTAAATCACAGAAATGACAGCCCCGGGCTGTTCATAACTGGCATACGCCTCTAATCTCAGCACTCCGGGAGGCTGAGGCAGGAGGATTACAAGTTTGAACCAGGTCTGGATAAATTAGCAATTTAATGACAGCTATCTCAAAATAAAAAAACTTTAAGAAGGGGATCAGTACATAAAGCCCAGGATTCAATCCCTGGAACAGCAACAAAAAAGGTGAAAGCTACTAGATACAGAAATCTAAATTACAAACAAGCTCAAGGTATCTCCATTGCATCCTTCAGTTCTCTTTATATCCTCCAAACACAACAACTTAATGATAAAAACAACCGACATCTCTGAAGATTCAAGACACTGAGTCACAAAGTCACCTTTCACACTTGTGTGAGATTTTCCATCTGCAGAGCTCTTGAACTCATTCATTTCCTCTGGAATATTCTGATTCCTGCTGCCCCCCCCATGCAGTTGAGGCCAGCTAGGCTGGACAATGAGGGTCAAGGGACCCCCCACTGAGGCAGGGAGATCTGGGACACATCCCTGATACCACTGTACCACACTAACTTTCTCAAAAAAATGGGGACAAAAATGGCACAACTACTCTGGCAGGACAGTATCAAGATGAAATGACATCATATGGAAAACTTCCAGGAGCCTTTCTTTACCAAGGTGTCGAGCCACCGTCCATTAACTCACTGGCTACAGAACATGGGTCATCACCCTTACTTCAGAGGGAAATTGTTCGACTGACTTACCCAAGGTCACTCTGCTAATAAAGAGGTAGAAGTGACTTTCAAACATCTGAAAATTGCGTCTAGCAGAACAGGTGTTTTAGGCAGGGCCAGGTTCCACATACAGACTACACTGAGCTCACAGCTAGAACCTGTAGAATACATTAAGAAAACAGGTATAGGACTCCTATTTCAAGGACAATGATGTCGCCTCTTTTTCCTCTGTCCCTAAGACTAACTTTTTTTTCAGCAGGGCTGCCCTATTTTTCTCCTGGTCCCCCGAGGAGCCCATAATGAAGATGGCCATGGGATGAGGACACAAGGGACACCCAAGCAGTTGAAGTCTTTTACCTATAAATTCTGCATCTTGTTCTCCAGAAGTCTAAGGTGTATACAAATTTGGGGGGGGGGGTAAAAAAAAAAGCATCATTTTGCAAATAACTTCTTGATCAGGCTTTGCTCATCGCCTCCCCAAATCAAACTAAGCATGGTTTTATTTTTAAAAAAAAAGAAAAAGAAAAGAAAAAGCCAGCCCTGATGGGAAACTATTCAACCAAGGGACCAGGGAGAACCCCAAGCCACTGTGGTACCATTTCCTAGCACAGGCGTTTCCACAGAGTATATAATGCCTGTGGCATCCGCACAAATCTTATTAGCAAAAACCTGCTGTCACCCACACAAAGATGACCCGAGGCACAGTGTCTCCTGTCTGCACACCTCTGGTACACAGACTACCAAGGGATGGATGGCACTCACTCAGACTGCGGTGCAAGTATCAACGAAAGAATGGCCTCCGTATCGAGTCCTGGGAACAGGCAGTCATCTGTACAAAATATTATTCCCCCCAAAGCCTCAAAAAGTCAATCGGTCAAAACAAATGACCCTTTCAGCCTGAAAAACTACCCACTCAGAGTCCAATTAAGAAAATGGGGTCTGTGTATATGCAAGCCTGGCATTTGCATTTGATTAATCCCATGAATTATCTCACAGCCTGAAAAGCGCCACCACCCCAACCCCCCCCCCCAAGTTGCTTCAGGTCCTTCCTTCTGTGCTTCGATTGCTTATTGTGGGAACTAAAAAGTACAGATCTCTAAAACGGTGTAACTGCAAAATTATTAGCTCCACTCATTCTCTACCCTGAAAAGTGAAAATTCAGTAATTTGGGCAATTGGCTGGAAACTCCTGGGCTGAGAGTGGTTCCGCTCTCCCCCACCCACCTCTTGTATTCACAAGCCAACTGCCGCTTCCAGTGCTGGACCGTTTTGTTCTGGCGAGCGTGGGCCCGTGGGTGTCGCCAGGGAAATGCTAGCATCAGAGAGCCCACGGGTCTGCTTTTGATACCTGGGTTACTCATCCGTGGGCCACACTGGGGACCGGGCCGATCTCAGGAGTGCCCAAGCGCCTGCGTCACCACCCCCACCCTGCAGGCCAGCAGCTTGGGGGCCATCTGCTACCCACCTCCCAGGCTGTCTCTCTTCTGTTTCTGTGTGGCTTTCCCGAGACCAACCCTCACCCTGTCGGAGGCAATCAGGTCAGCCCAGCACTTGTCTGTGGCAGCTCCCGGGACTACACTGCATCTGTCACAGCGGTCACTTGGGGCAGTGGCAATGATGGCTGGGCACAATCCCACCACAGACGAGCACCTCCTGTGGCCGGAAGCTCTCTATCCCTCAGCACATGCTTTCCAGGCTGTAAGCTGCCCCTGCTCCTACCATGACCTCTCCTGAGTCTCAGGCGCTACTAGCCAACCTCACCATTCTGCAGAAGTGAGGACACCCAGGAAGGGCCACTGTCTGGCCAAGCTGTAGAACCCAAGAACCAAGCCAGCATCTTTTTTTTTTTTTTTTTTAAATCAAGGTCTGAGAATCTACTGAGGCCTAACGTCTTCATCTCAAAAAAATAAAAACAGAAAGCAACCCAACAACAACAAAACCCAAGTGTTTGGTCGCAGGCTCTTCATTACAGTATTCAGGCCGCTGCATACCATTAACCCCGGTTCCCTTCTCCCAGCCTCTGCGGGGCTGACATCACCTCTCAGCACTGCACAGTCTTCTTGCCATTATCCAGCCAGGGCCTCTTTTCACTGGCCTCTTACTTCGGCAGGCCGTGGAGGGGGAGGGGGGACAATGCAATCGCCACCTTTGCATGCAGCGCCCTGGCCCCCGAGGACACCACGCTGGCCTGATTTATATCTCCTGCACTGTTCCTTCTCTCTGCATCTGCGCAGGGAGACGCGCGTCACTGAGGGCCACTTTCATGATTTTGTTGCCATCAGGATTAGCTGGATTAGGGGCCGGTACATAAGGACCCCCTGGTGCTGTGAGGAAGTCTCATCGCAAGGTCAGCGGGGTGTGAACTATATTCTGTCAACACCACTATTTCTTACAACCGCCACGCAAAAGCGGGGGGGTGGGGAGGGGGGAGAAAAAAATTGTTCCAAGGGCAAAATGTATGAACTTATCACAGCAATCAATTCCCCCAGCCAGCACTGCAAAGCTGGTGAGCGATTCAGGACAATCCTTTCAAATAAGAAAGCTATGTGACTCTTTAAATCTATAAAGAATTCAATGAGTCTGATAGTGGTGGTAGATGGAAAGGAGAATTAGTTACCTAGAGGGGAGAAAAACCCACCGGGAAAAAAAAAATCAAAACGCAAAAAACAAAAAAACAAAAAAGCCCCAAACCCCAAACCTAGACTTCTGCAGTCAAAACAGTTTGGGAAGAATCCCAGGGATGAAACTTTATATTCTGTCCAAGGCTTACACATCTTCGTGTCTTCTGAAGGTCAAACATGGTCCCAACCAGAGGCCCCAGCACCACCACTTAATGCGAGGAAAACCAAACCAACGTAGGTATGGAGTACCTGGGGTAATGGGAATGCGGTAGAAGGGAGAAAAACAAAAACAACTTTCAACTCTTTAAAAATTTCAGCAAGCAAGTCTTCCTTCAAGGAGATCATTTGGCCCGTTTACCTACACAAACCTCCCCATTCTGGGTCCTCACTCATCTGAGCCCTGCATGAAGTAAACAGAATTCTAGAGAAAGTAATGGGAGATTCCTGCAAGTGTGCATGAGTGTGTGTGTGTGTGTGTGTGAGTGTGCACATTTTATAGGACAGTCCCTCTTGCACAGAACTGGGCTGTCCCATCAAAGCTGTATCTGTTATATTTCTTTCTCTTCTGTTTGGCGTATTCACCAACAAGAGAAAAGGAGGTAAGCTCTGGCGGCCCTGACCTGCAGCTGGAACACAATACTTTCGCACAGCCCTGCCGACCCCTGACATAAATTTTACACCGCAGCTGGCATTTACACACTCAGCATTACCATATGTATAGCTGCTCGGTGCTAATTATGCTAATCACCTGTCCAACTCGCTGCTGCGAAAAATGGTTGTATTTAGCAGTCCAGTGCCTACCAATGCGGCTTACTGTGTGGCTGAAATGTACATTCAGATGGCCCTGAATGGCAAGATTTTTCCACGTTGCTGGCTACATTCAGGCCTCAGAAAAATTTATTCAAGTCAACTGGTTTCGGTCCGCAACAAAAAAGTTACGAGAAAAAAGTGAGTGTGTTCTTGCCCTAACATTCTGGATCTGCTTGCAAGCAAAATGATAAATCAATTGGTGTGGGAAACAAAAAGGGACAGAGATTTCTTTTGGGAGCCATGTGAAACTGTAGCCTATTAAAAAAAAAGGGGGGGGGGAAGGGTCATCCTATTCCCCAAATCTCTAGAAAGAGCAGTTAATAGATATTTAGCCCTAATCCCAATTCTCTCAAATTGCAAGCTTTGTTTGCAATTAAGCAAGGTATTAAACATGTGCAATTTCCCTGACTATGTAGAGACCAAAATGATGGTATAATATTGATCATTTCTTGCTCATTGCAATTGTATGTGAACTTCATAGGGGGGAAAAAATCAGGTATGAGGAAATAAAAGAATTTCATAGGCAGTTAAGAGAAAATTTTTTTTCTTAGAAACCCTCTATTTAAAGAGACTGTGTGTGTGATGTTTGTCCATTTTGTGGTTCCTGGTTTTCACTAAAGGAGTTAAAGGAAATCGAGGAGTAGGGGTGGAAAAAGATGGCAGAATTCAAAAAAAGGAAAGTGGTGGGTCACAAGCCCTCCATTTCCAAATTCCTGTGTGTATTGCCATTTCTTAGAGCAGTTTTCTCAGTTCATGCTTATAGAATGGATTTCTTAAATCAGGATAATATTAGTGAAGCTAATTATGCAATTACTTAAATTCCAACTGAAATCTGATGTCTTCCCAATTCTTGAAATGTATTTTCATGTTAATTTTTTTAAAAACTCTTGAGTTCAGTCAGCCCGTGAACTGCTGAGTATCAAGTTATGTGGACACACAGAGAAAGTCGGGGCATTCTACTTCTTTTCATAGCCTGCAGCGATGTAAAACCCATCTGACCGGAGGGTGTCCTACTGTGCCTACCTGCTTTCCCACAGATTTCTTCCAATTCGGCTTCTCACTTCCGGTTCTGGTTGAGATTTCTCTATGCACGGAGCTAGGGCTTGAATTGAATCCAAGGCGTCACACATGCCAGGCAAGTGCTCTACCACTGAGCTACGCTGCAGTGCCTGCTTCACATTTTACAAATGTATCTGACCCTATGAGGTAACATTAACCAAGCCACATCTTGCTCTCTTTGGCATACCCATTCGAGTTGCTATTCCAGACTGTTAATTTATCTGGGCTTTGTAGTTCAAGCTCTTCACTGTGCAGCCAAAAACACAACCAGCACTACTGTAACTCACTGCAAAGCTGAGGGTCTGCCCCTCTCCAGCTCTTCTTAAACAGGAGATGGACCACCCTGCCTCATGGCACAGGGCAGTGTTTACATTGCAGTACTCCACTGTGTAACACATCTGGCATTTTTGGGCAGGATTCCTGAGCGAGGGGCCAGAAGCCCTTAAGCAACGATTTAAGGGGGAAAAAAAAATCATGCACACTGACTTAACAAAGCCCATTTGCAGTTCCTTCTGCTTACTTCAGTACACGTTTCATCAGTAATTGCGAACTATCTTGGTTGCTAACCTGAGCAAATCTACTGCTTCTTTTCATTTATCCTAACAATAATAAATAAAGCATGTGCTGTGATACAGGACCGGCTTCTCACTGACCCTGCCTTCACAGTCAGTGGCCTTATGGGATCCACATGCAGTTTGGACCATTACGGGCAACTTGCACCTGGGTTTCTGGATTAGAAACAAGGTTCTGCCTCCATAGTATAAATCTCTCCAACAACAAACTTGTCATTCATTAGAAGGAACCTAACTGCCCACCAATGATGGTTTCCTGAACGCATGACAATTTGTTTTTTCCAACTGTGCTCTACACCCCAAAAGAAACATCACGGGCCAAGGAAGGGTGCATCTTTCTGTAGTCAGACTCCAAAATCCCACCCAACAGTCAGACAGTTCTCAATGGTTGCACTCTCCTGTACAGAAAGCCAATTATTTCTGTCAAAGCTAGTTAAAAAGGACACATACATCTGTGTTAAAAAACAAAACATGATGCAGAGTAAAGGGGGGAAATTTAAAAAAAAATCTAGCTATTATAGAGCACTCAACTTCAGAGATTGGCAGCAAAGAATAAGCAACTGAAGTGTTTATAGTTTGATGACCCTGATCTTATCTGTGAATTCTAAGAATGTTCCCATTGAACAGATTCCAAGGAGTTTCCTCCTTCTGACCAGGCAAAGTGCCTTCACCCGCAAAACCCACTGCTTTCTGGAATGTCCAGTAAGTAAGACCTCTCATGAGGCTTGAACCTCTAAGACTATGGAGTCAGCCAAAATTCAAATAAAAAAATCTGTCCTCTTCGATATCTAAACCCTGCTCATTGGCTTTCAGAGCAGGGAAAGGCTGAAAGCAGGTTGCTTGGGTGGAAAAGTTATGGCTCAGAGCAAAAACGCGACAGGACCCAGAGCTCTTCCCTATCTCTTAAGCCACAGTAAGTAAGGACAGGGGACCAAGACTGCTTTCTCATGCTCTCTGGTGGGTTGGTATGCAAATAACTTGTCAATGGAGTCTAAGGTTACCTCAAAGTCCATAAAAATGTCCTGAATCTTTAACAGGAGAAGCGTATCTTCTGTGGTCTTCGAACCAACCCTAAGCAAGGTAACAGCCCCAAGGTGGAGGTGGCAGCCCGCCTCCAGCAGCTCCTGAAACTAGTATGCAATAATACATTTTCTGATTCCCTCCTGCCTGTGGCTCATGAGATTTAGGATCATTTCTGATTCCACACTAGTAACTCCAGAGCCCCAGCTGGGAGGAAAGGACTGGAACAGTTTATGAGTGGGTGGGTGGAAAGGAGGGTACGAGGGAAAAAGAAAAGAGACAGAAGGAAGGAGGAGGAACCGGAAGAGGTCAGGGAGCCAGCGAGAGGCACAGGAAACAGTATTACACTAACAGACTCAGGTAGACATTGTGACTTTTAGGAATGTCTCACATAGCTGGAATCTCTTCAACTTTCTCTCCCCCTAAAGTGTACTGAAATGGTACCAAGAATATTTTTTAAAAGACTTTTACGCAAGACAACCTCTATTAAGTCTGGTCCTTTTTAACATAATTTAAAAATATTCCCGTATTTATTGTACAAACCAAAAGCACTTTTAAAGTTGAATGCAGCCCCTGAGCAGAAAATGGCATATCATACCCTTCAGGGACCCAATTGGGGCAAATACCTGGTGTGGACCAGGTGGGAGGCAGCCACACGAGAAGCCCCTTTCTCTGCAGAACTGTGTTCCCTCCTCCTCCAAGAGAAGTAAATGTTCCTGCTTGCCCCGAGTGGACAGGGTTTGGGTAGTGGGGGTCAGAGGCAGGTCAGCTTCAAGGGAGAAATCCAAACGAAATATAAACATGGCATTGTGGAAGCCAGACAAATCTCCCATTGCCCGTCCAGCCAGCATTAATCTCGGCATCAGCTGTGGCACATAATCTAAACAAACGCATCAGGCGGCTCATACATCTGGAAGCTGTCATCTTCTGGAACCTCCGAGAGGCGATTCGAGTGTATGAAAACCCCCCACCCGGGCCCAAGGGTACCAAGGGTCAAGACTGGCAGGCAGCACAGAGGTAAGTTAAGGTACAGGGGGATTCTCGGGGGCAGGCAAATGGCCTGTGTAGGAGGCACCTGAGGCTGTTATTTCTAAAGCAGGGAACAGAAGGGAGCTGTCTTTTTTTTTTTTTGTTCACTTGCAAAATGCCCCCAAGCGCACTGTCCCATGGGAACAGAAACTGGGCAATGACAAGAATGGCTGCCGAGCCCGGCTGTCCCCTTCTGGCTGATTCCCACCAGTGCCCCCCCCCCCGATCCCCACCCCCGTCCTGTGTGAGGACACCAGGAACAGTGGGCTGTGACGGAAACATCTGGAGGCGGTCAAGACCACCAAAGAGCGAGAGCATTACTCGGCGCTTCTGGAACGAGCTGTTATTTCAATACGATGTTTTCTACTAAAGCTTTCTAAAAAGGCCTGATAGAAGCGTTCAGTCCACTGTGGATGGAGAGTAAACTGCTGAAAAAGTACTCCAAGGTAGCCGCCTCACCCCCGCTGTGGCTGTCTTCATCTCTCCTTGTATCTTTGATATTTAACATCACGCTCATGGAAAAATTAAGTTTTTAAATCAGCAGCATGACATGACACGGCTTATCTGGTCAGTAAATAGAAGGATGGCAAAGGAGATCTGTTTGAAAAGATCAAACCCCTGCTGCATGTATAGCTCTGCTCCACCATAAAATTCTGCCTGCCTGCAGAGCATGGCTCTTCCAGTTGGAGTTGTTCTTTAAACCAGTAGTTGCCAACTGGGGTGGTTTTCTGCAATCCTCTCACTCCCTGAGAGGCAGTGGGCAATACATACAAACGCTTTGGTGACGCGACTAGGAGGATGCTACTGGCATCTAGTGGGAAGAGGCCAAAGATGCTGCTAAGTAGCCTACAGGACAGCGTCCCGCAACAAAGGATTTCCAGCCCCAAATCTCAACAGGGCCAAAGCTGAAAAATGGCGATGGTAGGATGCTAGATCTCAAAGGTTTCCTAGAACTTACAGCCTGGGTTCAAGACCATAATGCTGTTGAGGAACAAATGAGAGGGCACTTACGTGCAGCATGCATGTTTTTGAAAAAAATTCTTCTATTTCTCTTTTTAAATGTATGACTACTCTCACCCATCGACTTCCTTGATGCCAGTCTTCAGAGCAATTAATAACCAACCACCAAGACAATATGGATTTCATTTCAAGCCTGTTACCCTTTGCAGAGAGGGAGACCAACGGCTGGGCAAGCTTTTAGAAAAAAACACAAACAAACAAACAAAAAAACTCAGATAAATGAACACTCTGTCACCAGAGTCTTGATGACAAACTTGTGTCAGAGGATAGGCAAGCAGGGGGTTGATATGAAGGAAAACAGACATTACAGAAGACAGGAGAATAAACTGCTAAACAAAGCCAGGCCTGGTGGCACACGCTTGTAATCCCAGCACTCTGGGAGGCTGAGGCAGGAGGATCACTTTGAGTTCAAAGTCAGCCTAGAATACATACTGAGACCCTGTCTCAAAACAAAACAAAAGAACATCTGCTGAACAAAATGCCAACAGAGAAACAGTCAAGATTAAAAAGGAATCTGTCCTCTTGCGCATCTTGAGATCTAGGCAAAAACCTTTATGATACCAAGGAGGGATGTTAGAAGCCAAAGACACTCGCACATATCAGCAGACGGACAAACACCTTGGCACTTGTGGTAGAACCCTGCAGACCATTCCAATCTCCAGGCTCCCATTTCCGCCTCCCTGCCCTCAATGACTGGAGAGAAGATAGAGGATACCTACAGACCTCTCTACGCCTTTGCGCATACTTTTCCTTTTGCTTGGGCGTTCCTCACCCTCACCATCCCCTGTGCCTGGCTCAGGCCTCCTCCCTGGAGCCATCCTGGAAGGCATCCCTGACTCCCCTGCCATCTTGGAGTCAGGGCCACCCTGCATGGTAACCACCCACAGAAGCCTTTATGTGCCTGATGGGTGGAGGTCCCCGAGGGCAGGGTTTGCGGCTTTTCCCCAGCCCTCTCTACAGTGTTTTCAGCAGGGCTCCAGGGCTCTGTGCAGAGAAGGCACAGCGAACATGTGCTCAGTAACTGCTAGTACTTTTAAATGACAATGACTGTCTTCCCCCACTACCACCATCACTGTCTGTAACAGCACAGGCCCACCAGGCCACCGCACCTATTCTCTTTACCAGATCTCATCCCTCTGTTCACAAGCGGGGTAGATTTGACATTTGTGACTTGCAAATAACATAACCCAAAGGCCCAAGCCAGCATCAAACATGTAACTGGCAGTTTCTTAAAAGGCAATCGTTATACACACGTTGACAGAATCAGAAAGTTCTTTCACCTATGCTTGCCTGCGTATGTATATCATATACAGCCGTGTATTATGTTGATCTGTATATTCAGGATAATCTTTACAAAACCACACTTCTCCAGCATGTTAAAACACTTAAACTCAAAGATGAAGCTATCCATTGGCTCCCTTAAAATGCTAGCTGTACATACACATATAAACACAAAGGTAACTGGATATGTTAAGTGTCAAATATCATAGAATCACAGAATAGCATTTTTCCTAACTGTCCTTTAGCATTCTTCTCTACTGAAAATGTGCCTCTTCCTCCCCTCTATGCTTTCTAATCAGAGAAATATGCGACCTTTCTCTGCTCATCTGGTTTGCGTGTAACACCTACTTTCTATAAAAGTTCCTGCTTAGAACCCTTTACAGTCCCTTCTAAGAAGGCATCGCGTGACACCTCCTTTGCTGACAGTGATGGAGAATTAATCCAAGAGACAGAAGCACAAAAATAGATCCAAATTTGGAGTTCTTACTCATTTTAATTCACTGATCTCTGCTTCTGTCTAGGACAGCAGAGAATTCTTACTCCTGAAAGGAGAGGCGTATGCAAGTTTACCAGCTTCTGACATCAACTGTAAGCTCACTGTATCGTTATAAACAAGATCTCTACACGGTTACCTCTACTCTGTACTGAAAATAAAATTACTGCCAGGGATTTAGCTCAGTGGCATAAGCACCTGCCTGGCAGGTGCAAGGTTGTGAGTTCGATTCCTGGTACCAAAAAAAAAAATCAGAAAATAAAACTAACGAAGTGTGCAGTGGCCTCCCTGGCTGGATATACCTGCGTTTATCAAACCTGCTGCTGCGACGGGAAGACTCTAGCCCTGAATGAATGAACGAATGAATGACAGATCGAAGTCAAGGTAACAGGAGATCGAGTGATAGGTCATCAACAGGCCAAGTGGGCATCAGAGACGTGGAGATGGCCCACCATTTTTCATTTGGAAAACGAGACAATAATCACTCTATGTAAAATATTATTTAACTTATGTTATATAAATAAAGATAATACTAGCTACTTCATGGAGCTGTAAAAAACAGAAGTTCCTGGAACATGGTGGTTGCTCAGTAAGTCAGCTTGTCCTAAGAACTGGTAAGCCGTGTGGAAATCACCAACGCAAAAAGAGCTCAGTAGGTCCGTGGGGGTGCACTTGCTTTGCATTTGTGAAGCCCAGAGTACTGCAAGGAGGAGGGAGACCCAAAGGGACACAGAAGTTAACACAGGTCTGTGGTCTGTCTCAGGTAAAAATCTAAAGGAACTGGAACCCACTGAAGAATGCTACAAAGCACATTTCTCTTTCTCCGAGTCTCAAAATGAGTTGCATATGCACACACATATTTCTTGATAGACACATGCAATGTGGAGATAAAATCGTGTAACTTCTCTCTCTTTAAACTTGTTCAAGAACTATCACTGACTGGCAAAGCAAACCTAAGGATGAACTGAAGGAAGCGGTCTGCGGTTCGCCAAATACTCCACTCCAAAGCTGGGCCCGTCATCCTCAGCGACAGTCTCCTATGCCCCCAGACAAGCCAGGGATCACACTTGAAGGCTCTCCGTTCTGCTTGGGCCATGCTGGACCTGGACCTGTCCCTTTGCCCTACTGCTGGTGTCAGTCCCCTACTAAAACACCCTCCCCTCCTTCCTTCTCTCTCTCCAGGTCTCCTCAGTCTGAAAGCTCTTTCTATTTAACCTTCAAGGTCCATCTCAGCTGGGAAACTCAAATTTGTTCCAAGTGCATCAGACAGTAGTCCTTTCAAGTTCATGAACCTGTGCAGTGTCTCACATGCATCAGAATCTCTTACAGTACCTATCGTACCTATCCTACTTCCAGGACAACACCAGTGCTCAGTAAATTTGTTGCCGGGGGCATAATAGGTGCTCAATAAAACCCACCTTTCATCTACCAATGATAATGAAGCACCACACTGAGGGAAATTACCCAATGGATTCAATCCAAAGAACACTTTTGTATTAACTGCCAAGCTACTTAAAGCAGGAATGCTTTCTGGTCTTAATTATTTGGACTACAGAATTATTTTAATTGTCAATCTCAACTAAATAGTCCACCTTAGGTTTGAAAAACACTGTAGGAATAACAAAATATTCTCCCAAGTTAGTCTCCAGCAGTCTCCTGAAAAGGATCAAAAAAGCAATTATGCATGTAAGTCTTCAGCTTCCAAATTCTGTCTTGGGTAGTTTTCACTTGAGTCCTCCAGTTATTTTTGGTCTGAAATATCTGCATTAGCTACTCCAATTCTCCCCTCTTGAAAAAAAAATTCCCAAAACAGAGTTTAGCGGGGTCAAATGTTTCCAAACCGAAGCAGGGACTGGATCACCACAAGAATGTAAAACGTTTGTATGGGGGGGGGGGTTTCCCCGTACTCCAAATTTACAACTCTTTAAGCATCAAGAACTCCCAAACTGAGGAAGCTGAATGAAAGACTGGTAGACCCCTCCTCGGAGGGTTCCTTCTGTGGCTCCTCCCTTCCAACCCGCGTTAAGACACATTTTTTTTCTCTGCCCGCAAAATGCAGCCTTCCTCCAGAATAATTCCATTTAAGAAGTCCCCACCCGCAAGGAAACATTAATCTACTTTGCAAACATGCGTTCCACTCTGTGCTTTACTATTTTTTTCAACTCCTTTTCTCCCCCCACCCCCCTTTCTTTTTCGTACCTTGAGACAAATGTTTTTTTCCCCCAGAGTTGAATGCTGTCCAAAAACAGGACCACACACGCGGCCGCCTCCGCAGGCCCGCGCTGCGCCCGCCCCCCGCCCTCCGCCCTCCGCCCTCCCCAGAGCCGGCCGCCGGGGGCGCGCGCACTCCCGCCCGCCGGAGGGGTGGCCTCTCCCTCCACCCCCGCTCCTTTCTCTCCCGACGCCGTGGGTGGGGGTGGGAGAGGGGAGGGCGGCGAGCCGGGGATCCCGGGCCGGGGAGGCCCTCCCGGAGCCGCGAGTGGGGGCTAGGCCGAGGCGGGAGGCAGCGGCGGGACCCGGGACCCCCGGCCGCGCGGAGTGGTGCGTCCCGCAAGGGGCCCAGCGCCTTCGCCATGCGTCCCCCTACACCTAGCGGAGCGCGGCGCCCCGAGCCGGTCATTGCGCGGCCTTTGTCGGCGGGCCTGGCTCGGGGCCAGGAGCCCAAACAATAAACAGCCCCCCCATCCCCCGCCACCCAGTCCGGACAGGGGGCTCGCGCTGGCCACGGCCGCGCCCTAGGTACGCGCCGGCGAATGTCTTCATCCCACAGAGGACAGGGGAGGGGACGGGAGGGAAGCGGCGCGGGTCGCTTACCTTCCACCCACAGCTCCTCCACGTTGGTCTCCAGATTAGCTGCCTTTAATCCCACCGCGAAGGCCCCAAATATGAGGAGGCCCACAACCAAGAACTTGCCGCAGTTTTTTTGAATGTAACAACCCAGTTTAAATAAGAGTCTCTGAAACTTCGCTCTCAGCCACAGCGGCGCTTTTCGGCCGGTCGCCTTCCCCTGGGGACGAAACAGAAGGGAGGAGTGAACGCCGGGGAGTGGCGCCTAAGCCCGCCCGGGGACCTCCCGACGGAGCTTGGATCGGGCGTGGGGATGGGGAGCCTGCCTGCTCATAAATCAAAGTCAGCTGCCCCTTGGGGACAGCAAGGCCACCCCACGCGTGGCCCGCGCGGCATCGAGTATGACCTGGGGCGCAGTACAGAAGAAGCCAGACCAGCGAGAGAAACCGCTGGACACGAGCAGGATTCACCCCAGACCTGGGGCGGGGGAGGGGGGGAGGCTGGGTAATTCCAGAGAAGGAGCCCAACACTTAGGAACCGAGAAAGCACGACCCCCGGCTCCAGCTCTCCTCCCCAGAGGGCCGCTGGGGCGAGCGTGCTTTGGGGCACCGTATTTTGCGAGTCCCACCAGGCACGGAGTGATAGTCAGTGGGGGTCCACGTGGAGAGCGCGGCCGCCGGGGCGCACCCGGGACGCATTTCCGTGGCGTTGGGAGGCGCTGTGTGAGCGGAGTTATTAGGAAGCCAGGCAGCCATCGGCGACTTACGACAGGATCTGGGATCGGAACAGGGCAGCCACCAGGATCTCTCCCTCCTGGCTAACGTTACACACACCGGGCGCAAGGGGCAGGCAGGGCGCAGGCCGGCGCAGGCGGGGCCCCAGCCCGGCCCCTCTCGGTGCTCGCCTTCCCCGGATTCCACACATTTCAGCCGGCCCCATAAACACAATGAACCCGGCCGCTCAGCACATCCGCACTGCGGATTTAAGGTGGCAATTCATTTACCACGCTCTCTCTCCCCATCAGGCTTGGAGGAGAGGCGGCTCAAAAACCGGAAAAGAAGAGGGAGGATGTCCTCTTCCAAGGATAATTTTTAAGGGAGCAGAGGTTTCAGGCTCAACAAAAGCAAAACCGGCTGCCAAAAAAGGAAACCACCTTTATTTCGGCTCCCTGCCCCCTTCCTCTCTCCGCCTCTCTCCACTCCGCCTCCCTCTCCAAGATGTTAAGAAATGTGGCAGCGGTACAGGCGTTTAGGCTGCACAGTGGGGCCGGGGCGCGGGAGGAGGGAGCTCGGGGCCGGGGCGCCGGGCGAGCAGCGCCGCGGCCGCCCTAGAGGTGGTCCTCGGTGGCCCGCTGCCCGTGGCTCCGGAAAAGGCTCGCTGGGGAGGGGGCGCGCGCGCAGACACACAGACGCATACACACACACACACACACACCTCCACCCCCTGCGGACCTCAGACAACTTTTCCTCCTAGGGCCGGAGGGAGGGTTTGAATTTTTCAAGCCCCACTTGTCTGCAGCTTTTCCTGGAGCGGTGTGTGTGTGTGTGTGTGCGCGCGTTGTGTGTCTAAGCAAGCGCGCGCACAGGCGATCCCGGAGAGGAAGAGGAGGGAAAGGAGAGTGGGAGGGGAAGAGTCCGAAATGCACCTTGGAAATCTGCTCCAGAGCGAAGGCGGCGTCGCAGTAGCTGGGCCGGTGCAGATAGTCCGGGTCCGGCGCGGCGACTCGGCGCAGCCCCCCGGTTCGTCTACGCCGCCCGCCGCCGCCACGGTCCTCGGGCTCCGCGGCGTCACCCGCCGAGGCCATGTTGCCGCCGCCGCCGCCTCCTCCGCGGGGACCGAGGCTCCCCGGGCCGCCGCTGCGCACCCCCGGGCGCCCGGCTCGCGAGGACGCTGCTGGCCGCCGGCCTCTGGGGCTCGGGCTCCGGGCGACAGACCTGCTCACGCGGCGGCCCCCGCGCCTTCAGAGCCCGCGCCTTCCATTGCCACATCGCGCGGGGGTCCCGCGGTCTCCAGTCCTCCGCGCGCGGGGCAAGCCTGGCCTCGCGCGCCCCCGACCCTCACGGCTGAGACCCCCGGCGGGGCTCAGCGACACCGGGCCGGCGCGGCTCCCGAGGCTCCCGCGGCTCCCGCGGGCGGAGGCGGCGCCTGGGGCTGCTGCTTGGTCCCGGACGCGGAGTTCTCGGGCCCCTCGCCGACCCGCTGGACCATTCTGCCCCCGCGCCGCGCGCCTCCCTGGCTCCCGGGACCTGGGGACTGCGCTCTGCGTGTGTGCGGCGGGCAGCGGCCGCAGCAGCTCCTTGATTCAATAGATGAGATGGAAGGAGAAAAAAAAGAACTCTCTCCATTTGGAGAAAGAGGAGGAGGAGGGGAGGGGGTGGAGGGGGAGCGAGCGAGCGAAAGAGAAAAAGGCTGGAGCTCCCGCCCCCGGGGCTGTCAGATGGCTTGGGTTTCTGCGTCGCGATTGGCTCACCGAGGGCAGAAATTACTCAGCAAACATGACTATTATTAGCTGCTTAGCAACAGCTCACCAAAGTAGAGAGACCACCCAGGTAGGCAACCCCAGTGTGTGCTTCCCCGGCCTCGGGGGGAGCCCCCGCGAGCGCCAACCTTCTCGCATGCAGTCCTTCCATTAAGGAATGCTCCCCCCTCCTTTCTTTCTTACTCCTTTTCTTTTCAACTGTGTCTTTCTTTTTTCTTTTTCCTTTTCTTTTCTTTTTTTTTGGTGAGACGTCTTTTGCGCGCGCACACACGCGCACACACGCACACACACGAGCTTTTGCTTCACGACAGACACGGGGCGGGGGGGTTTGTAATATTTTTTTAAGCGCTTAAACAATTTCTAAAATTCCTCAAAGAAAACGCTTTGAGAGGCACCTTGGCCTCAAGTTGCAGCGAATACTGGGAGGTCCGGCTTGAATTCCCAGGCCTGCACCAATAATGACAGGGTGGTGGATAGTGCGCCAGTGTGTGCCAGATTTTTTTTTTTCCCTCCTCTCTTTTCTTTTATAACTAAAGGCAAGACTTGGGCTCTCTCAGGGAACAACGCCTCGTATTAAGATAAACAAAATGGAAAGTTAAAGAGCCAAGCAAGGACGTTGGAAAAAACCACCGTTTCTTCAAATCTCTCTCTCCCTCTCCCGTCCCCCACCAGTCCCCCTAACACACAAACACTCACACCCCAGGACAGCACAGTCCAGGTTGGAGGCAGTTACTGTGTTATAGACGTGGAATCTAGTTACCAAAGCAGTCTCGTGGAGGCAAAAGCGTTTTTATTTGAATCTTTAATGTAACATTCATAAAACAGAAGCCTTTCAACAACTCAGAGAAGAGGAATTTTGAGAAAGAAACGTTTTCATGATTATTTTGGGTTAATCTGGATTCCACATCCTTTTTATTAACCACGACTTCATAAAAAGTAGTTTTAAACTTTTTAAAAGCAAAACTCACTATGCATCCTGTTACGTTTAATAACAGCGTGAAGTGGGGAGAATAGACTTTGATGTTAGATTCATTCGAAACAAATTGTGCGCAGGTCGCGAGGATGTCTTGATCCTGCACCCAAGCGTCACCAGGACGTCGCAGGGTCTCGCTTTCCGTTCTGGAGGAAAACACTCGGGGTGATGGATACTAGGGCCAGAGACAAATTAAATAAATTGTCTACACAGCTATGCTTTTAAGAAAAAATATTTTTTTCTAAGGTAGGATGCGTTTTTCTTACATTTTCAAGTTCATTATTTCCCCGCAGTAGGCACCAGCCCCACAAACCCTGGATTCTATCTCATTTTAGTATTTAGTTCTTTTTTTCCTTTTCCTTTCTTTTCTGGAGTTGAACTGCAGAGGGACCCGCGGTTGCGAGAAGCTGACTGAAGCCGTGAAATGAGGCAGTGTGACTTTAAGATGCACACGGTGTGTGTTCATTGAAAAAAAAAAAAAAGAAGAAAGGAAAGGAAAGAAAGGAACCCAGATGGAGGGAAAGGGGGAGGAGCGGGGGAGAAGGCGGGGCGCGTGGCCACGTGACCCAGGCGGGCGCGCGCGTGCGCGTGGCCGAGCTTGGGTCCTCCCGCGCGCACCGGGCCAGGCAGAGCAGGTCGCGAGGCCGAGAGCGGGGCCCGCAGCGCGGCCGCCGGGAGCCGGAGCAGGCGCGCGCCCCGCCGGCGCGGACTGACGTGCCGGACGCGCCGTAGTACATTCCTGGAGGCGGACCGGCCCCCGGGCTCTGCCCAATGCGCGCGGGGCCTGCGAGCCGCCGGCCAATGGCTGCGCGCGCGGGATCCTCCCCTTTCGGCAGCGCGGGCGGCCACCGGGGAGGTGCGCGCGGCTCCCGCGGTGGGGCCCGGCGGCCGGCGCTCCCGCCCCCTTCTTCCTCCCGCGGCTCCCCAGCCCCGCTTCCTCCTCGCCGCTTACTCGTTCCCTGCTTTCTCTTCCTCCTCCATCTCGCCCCTCCTGGCCCAGCCTCGCCACTTTCCTCCAGCCGTTTCTCCTTCCTGGTTTCGCGGGGCGCCCTTGCTCCCTGAAATCCCGCGTCTGCCAAACGTGTGCGGTGCCCGGAGCCGGGTAGGGTGCCCCGGGGGAAAAAGGAACAAAGAGGGTAGGAGCGCTTGGGGGTGTTTACTGGATCAGAAGGAGGACCCGACTACCCGGCCAGCGCCGAAATTCAAAACTCATAACTTCCAAGGAACACGTGATTTTGTGAGCAGCTCTTGGAAGAGCTGCTGAAGTCCAGAGGGGAAGGCGAGCAGGATGCAATGGAAAACGACCTTAGGTTAATAAATAATAGCGCCGAGAGACTGGACACGTAGCTAGTTGAATCTTGGAGTAAAATCTTGGGCTTTATTTTAGTATGTTTGATAAGTAGAAAACTGGTTTGCTGTGTTAGCTTTTATAAATGGTTCTTCGAACCTTTCGTGTCGAGCCACTTGATGCTTGCTGCTGGAAATTTTTTTTTTTTTTAAAGAGACTTAGGGGTGGCATTCCTAATTTTATGTCAGCCTGTTTTTATATTCGAGGCTTCTTGTTCTATCAGCTGTATAGCCATAGACACGTTGCTGTGTCTTTTCAGACTTGTTTACAACGTTTTGGAGCAAAATACTAGCGCCCTCTCCCCAACCTTTCACTTAAGCAGTTTCAGTATAGCTGTCTGGATTATAAAATTCTGGGGGTGGAATTAGAGATTGTGTCCTCTCTCTGGTCCCATAATTCTCATCGTGCGCAGCTGCACACCTCATCCTGGCGGCTGCCACACGCCCATCACTTAACTGGCAAAGTCTCCTCCACCGGTTTCCTTTCCCTCAGTTCGACTTAATTCCTAAACGTTTTGAACATTGATCCCCGAGGTTTTCAGCGCCCTGAGGCCCCTCGCCCACTGTTTGATAGGTTAACTTTTCAGCATCTCAAACAATGGTTCCGGCCTGTAAATTCTACCCATTGGTTCTAGGACGCAATCCCCAGCCCGGCTCTAACAAGCGCTATCTTAATCTCTCCACCCCCTACCCGCCGCTTCCCCTGTGGTCTGCTTTTTCATACACGGAGATGAATTACTTTGAGGATCTAATTGGCCTTGTTTCTGTAACGTTTTAAGAAAGGGAAGAGGAGCCAGTGTAAAAGCCTGCTCGACTTGGGTGGTCAGGGCTGAGGCTGCCCCCAATTTGCCTCATTGCTGATGCATGCGAAGGCGACATTCCCAGCGATAATGTTGTTCCTAATCAATCTGCCCTTATTTACATTTGTAAGCATTGTCGGCTTTAATATGCATGTCCTGTGCAGGCACTGCTGCACCACACCGGGTTTGTTAACTTCCAACTAACCACCAGGATTCCACAGACCTGGGAGAAGGCTGATTGGAGGAGCCAGGCCTGCTAAGGTGTCTGCCGGGTAACAGACTCTTTAATGGCCTTTCTGCCCGGTGGCTCCCCTGGTGAGAGTTACCAAGTAAGTGAGAGATTACGGCTTTATCAACCAGCAGGAGTTGCTAGCCTCCATGGAGCAAGAGCTGAGGGATCCATTTCTCTTTCCAAGTAAAGTTCATCTCAGTGCCTAAACTGTCTTTTTTTTCTTTCGCCATCATGATCCAACACTTCTTACTAGAGTTTAGTTTTCAAAACAGAGTCCTTCAACTCTCTGGATTCCCTCACAACTCCTCCCTTTTCTGTTCCAATGCTTCAAATAGCCATGGCCATGCCACACACATCTCAAAAATGACATCAGATTATCCAAATGATGACACTGAAATAAAACATCTGCTCTTGGTGTTGGGCTGTTCCAATGATAAGCTGTTATGGGAGCCAGACTTGGTGCAGTTATGAAAAACCACAGTGAGATTTAACTTTTCACTGGTTTCCCAGATCAAGCCAAATGAATCTTTAAACTCCAAGGTAATTTAGCTCATTTCTGCAGAGTGTGTATGTATAGAGGGCTAAATGTATTCTGGTAATTTGACCCTCAGGCCATTTATAATTTTGTTGAACTGAGTTTAATACTCTCTTCCAGAAATGCAAAGAATTGCAAGCATGACATTAAATCCTACAGTATTCTTGTTGGGAGAGGAGGATGGAGAGACGAATGAGGATTTGATGTACTATTCTGTTTATAGATGAGGAGCCGGACACAAGATGTGAGTGATGGGCTGGGGCCTAAGCAGTTCAAAGTAGGTGCCTTGGGTAAGAGTTGAGCCTTGACTCTCCTCAAGCCAATATGCCACCATCCACATTTTCTTGGCTCCCTAAGAATGCTTTATTATTTTTTCATTGGCAGTTTTTGTATTTACTTAAAAGGTGAGGGTAGAATATGAGTCTAAAAGGTTTCAGGGAGGGGGTGGGGGGAGATCCAGCAGCCACAAAATGTAAAACCACTGGGCCCCTTTTGCTTTCCACCTTCAGTTTCCTACCCTTCTCCCCCCACCCCCCTACCTCCCCAGGCTGGAGGAACAGGGAAGGGCTCTAGCCAACTTGTCAAAATAATGCTGCTAATTACCCCTGATCTCCTTTAATGGGAAGCTGCTCCCAACTCCACAAAGGAGTAAATGAGAGATCTACAGCATAAACCCAGAGCACTGGCATTTTGGGAGCTCACAGTGAGCCCAGAGTGGAGAAGGTGGCAGAGGGGAGATACCCTAGGAAGATCCCAGAAACCTCTCCATTGATTACTCCAGGCTTAAAGACAGGCTTAAAAGGGGAATTAGACTTTGTGCTATGCCAGAAGCTATTGGTATTCTCTTGCTAAGAATGCCACCAATGACAGAGAATGTCCAGAGCCTTCAATGAACTTGAAAGAAAACATCACATTGACCCTCGTATTGATCCCCTCCCCTAGCTTCTCAGCCACATGACTTTAATGGATAGAGATGTATTCTTGAAAGACCCAGACTATGAACAATTTCTCCTCCATCTCTCTCGCCTCATCTCTATTTGCCTAATATATCTATACCAAGCTTTGCATCTGGCAGAAGGCACACCATTCATTTCCGTGATCTCTGCCACTGGGTCCTGCATGAAAAAGTAGCCGAGCAACATGATCCCTTTGACCCACTGCTGGAGCAACAAATTTATTAGAGATATAGGCATGAGAAATGAAAGGGAAGTAAAACAATTCCAGCTTATTGTGTGTCTTTCTTTCATACTGCTAATCCGGTTTACACATCACGCCTACATGTCTCAATAGGGCATTATACACTGTGGCAGAGGCTGGGGAAAATAAAAGGTGTGTGTGTGTATGTGTGTGTGTGAGAGAGAGAGAGAGAGAGGCAGAGAGAGAGAACAAATACTTTAATCCATATTGATTCACCCTATAAATTTTTCTATCTATAGAAAACGGACAATTTGTAATACAGCCTTTTAAAAAATCTTTTCACAAAATAATTCCAAATGGTGCTAACGCCTGTTCAAATAGCTTGTCAGACTATGACTAGATTATAACCAGAAATTAGATACACCTCTCACAGTGAGTTTGAAACGAAGCTAATACCCCAAATTGAGAATGGGTGTATTAAAGTGGTGGGGCCTATTGGTGTCCACCTTGAGTCAACATTTTAATTTACAAAGATCATGGATTCAAAGGCGTTTTACAGCCTGGTGCAAGGACACCGGGTGACAAATGGAACACACACAACTTACAACTGAAAGCCCCTTGTTTTACAACATGGGGACACAATGCACCTGAGGCAACAATTTATCCTGAGGTACCACCCAGAAATAATAAGTTACAGTAACAAAGGATGACACCAAAAAGCATTGTCTTTCTTTGTGGAGGCAATTAATTGCACGTTGAACTACTGGAGCCAAAAAAAAAAAAAAAAAAAGCGAACACACAATGCGGAAAAAGGACTATTGTAATAGTTCAAGACCTCAATGATCCAATTATTAAATATTTAAAGCCACCCATTGTGGAGCTTTATTATTTATGTCTGGTTCTTTTGTATGTCTCTTCCTCAGGGAGGAAGGAGGGCAAAAGGGAGGAAGACAGTCTTCCCTCCCAGGTTCACTAAAACACAGGTCTCTGGGTGTCTGCTATACACGACAACCCACAGGATTTTTAGGGCGATGAAAACCAAGATCAGAGAACTTAGGACTTGCTGTTGATCCATACACTGAGCATCATTTTAAGCACGAACTTAAATGTGCTGAGAACCCATCACATTCAGAGACAGTCTCTGGAAGCCCTGCGTCCCAGGTCCTTGAGGTCTGGGCCAGTCCGATCCACCTCCGGACTCCCCCGAGGCAGCATTTCGAGTGCTCTGCACTGGGCTACCCGCCCACCTCTTTAATGTGCAGCAGGCACCGGAGCGCCCCAACCGTGGGCTCAAGGGGTCAACACACCTCTCCTCTGCCGTGGTCCCTTGTGCAGAGCGCCTCTGTGGTCCTGTTTCCCAACAGCGGCGCCGGGGAGACGAGTGTAGGAGCACCGCGTTTTGGTAAAGAGCCTCTCTCCAGCCCTAGGCGTCCTAATCAGCCAGGTGTTTCCGCGGGGCTCCTGGAGCCCTGGGCGTGGGTGCGAAGGCGTGCGCCCGCGCCCTCCGGAGGAGAGGACCCGCGTCCGCGCGCGCGCGCGCTCCCGGAGCCCCCCGCCCGCCCCCGGCGCTGTCACTCTCCGCACCAGCTCCGAGATCACCAGCTCTGCCTCCACGCGCGAGCCAGGGGCCACCACCCGGCTGGGGAGCGGAAGCCGAGGCGGCGACCCTCTCAAGCGTGAAAATGGGATCCCAGGCCACCCCCTCCGTGGGAACTCCCCCCGGAGCCGTTCCCCGGCCTGCCCCGCCGTCCGGCGCTCGGGCGAGCTCCCCCGTCCGCGCCCGGGGCGCACGGCGCGCGGGGACCCGGGGCGCACGGCGCGCGGGGCCGGGGCGCACTCACCATCGCCGGCCGTCAGCCCCTGCCCGGAGCGCGGTGCCGAGGGCGCGGACCTGGGCTTGGAGTTCACATCCAGCCCTTTTTTCCTCGCCCAACGCTTCTCTGTCTTCTCCCGGCCTTCTTCGGTCTCCCCCTGGCCGGGCCGCCGCGGGTCTCTTTGTCTTTCCTGACGTCGTCTTTTTCTCGGTCTTGCTCCTCGTCTTCTCTTCCTCCTCCTCCGTCTTTACAAAAGCAGCGGAAAGGGTAAGAACCCCGGCGCGGGCTGCGGGTCTCTCGGCGAGCGCGGCGCGGACGCACAATCCCAAGGCTGTTGCTATTAAGCCGCTCCGTGGCCCTCGGCGTGGGTGGTCCGCCGCGCCATAGGCCGGACCTGTCAGGGTCACGTGACGGACCCGAAAACTTTACCCCTTTACAATAAACTCCAGGAAAGCAAAGTAAACTCGAGGAGCGTGCTATCAGCACAGCCCTCCTGGGTAAACAGGCGCGCCCTCCCCGCCTTCCCGGGGGGCGCCCCGGCCTGCGAGCCCCGGCGAGCCCCTCAGCCGCCCCCGCCACCCCGTCTGCGGGGGGTCCCCAGGCGCCCCTCGCCTGCCCCACCTTATCCCCCCCCCCCCGCGCGTTATTTGCTAACATTTGGCCCTCTCGCCAGAACCCCAGGGGGAGGGGGGTGCTGAGGGAGCGAAGAAGCGAGCTTCGCATCCCCTGCTGTCTAGGGGGAGTGGGGGGCGCCGCCAGGGCTGCCGCAGAGCTCCACCTTTCAGGGTCTCCGTTTTCTAAGCCCTTGCCTGCCGCATTCCCACGGAAGCGCCGGGAAGCTGGCGGTTGACAGGCCCACAGGGAGGCCGGGAGCTGGGTAGATAACCCGAGGCTTCCCGGGGAAACGTCCAGCGCTACAGATGTGAGCTGTACGTAGAGTCGTCTCAGGTCCCTTGGAGGTCCCTGGGAAGCCGATACTTCCGAAAAGACCGAGGTGGAGTCCCTCGGAAAGATTGGTAGCTGGCTGAGGAGTCCCTAATTGATATTTGCTTCCTTTCCCTCCCAGTTACTGTGGTTTTGGGGGGATACCACCCAAATGCACCCACCCACGCTGCCTTCCCATACTAGGCAAGCTTGGGTGATGGGGCTAGAGGTGCTGGTGGAGCCTGGGGAGAACATTTTGGCGCTAAATGGAAACATCCTATTCAGGGGGACCCACTGCTGGGTAGACAGTTTCACACACACACAGTTGAGAGGTGCTGATTAAATGGTCACATTATGAAGAGAGAAGGAGAAGAAGAAGGGGAAGGGGGAGAAGAAGAAGAAAAGATGGATTCCAGATACAGGAAAAGGGGTGGGGTGATCAAATGGACCGAAGCTAGGGTAGCTAGTAGGTCTTCAACCAAGGCAGGCTCCCCGCACTCCCCAAACCAGGCCTTTGCACGTGCTCTACCACTGAGCCGCACCCCTCCAACTCCCAAAGGCCGCTTTCGCTCCCTTCCTTCTGGGCAGATCCCGTGATTAGAGTTGTGTGGGGCAAGCCCAAGCCCATGTGTCATTAAATAATACTAATACTAGGAGTTAGTTGATGCCCCTTCCCCCCAGATGATGTACCGTTCTTTAATAGAGTCATTTGAATGTTTCCAGAATGTTTGTGCTTGAGACACATTAAGTAATTAAACCTTGGAATGCTGGGTAGACCTGTGAACTACTGTTCCAGAAATGTGTTGCATACCAACTGACTTGAGAGAGATAGAATGCAAGAGCGAGAGAGAGAGAGAGAGAGAGAGACAGGGAGACAGAGAGAGAGACAGAGAGAGACACAGAGAGATCAGCTGAGCATGGATCCTAAGAGTCATTTTTTAAAAAGAAAAGAAACCCCTCCCCCAAACAACTTGGAAACGTTTCCCCCTTACCTTTTGGCATCTGTCGAATGACCCCACTCATCTGCAAGTGTAGTCAGTGAAGAGGAGGAAGCTGTGACTATCTCTCCAAATAAGGTGTATAGAATAGGAAAGAGGTGACAGAGAGAGAGAGAGAGAGAGAGAGAGAGAGAGAGAGAGAGAGAAACAGCTGAACCAAGGGCATTTGAACGACCTGAATACAAATTTGCTAGGGCTGCCAGTTTTGTGGGAGAAACTGCAGTGGAGTTTGTAGACCTGGCTTTTCCTAATTAAGTGGTGCCCCCCACCCCCACCATGCCAGCACATGTGGCTCCGTGTTCCTTGGGAGTCTGACCAAGGCTGATCACCAAGAGTGGATGCGGGGTGCAGCATTAAAGCTCTAGGAGTTTGTGGGGTGGCAGTTCTTTAAGAACTCAAAATTACAAATATGAAATGAAGTACAGAGCCTAGAAAGAGGCCTGGGTAGGGAGAGAGGTTTCATGAGCTTCAGCATGACTCTTCCCTATGTCAAGTGGGGAGCAGAACTGTCTGGTTTTTATAGTCTTTGTGATATACATGATCCACTAATTCACTTTGAATGTATTCATATTTCAGGTTAGGGCTTTACGATGGCGAACACTTGGTTTAAGTGTAAATTCTTGGAGCTGGGCAGGGGCAGAACAGTGAGGCAGGGAGAAGCTGACCTTTGGGGTTGGAACCTGAAAGTTTGGGAAAAAGAGGGGCCCTCACTGGAAATGCTCCTGCCCCCCTGCAACCTGTCTTTTTCTTCCTTTGAAACCAATCTTTGCAAACTATGTCAACACTGCCCTTCTCTCCACTATCAGATGCTAGAAAAGTGAAATCAACAAGCTGGTGACATGCCTTCTAGTGGAGGTGGCATGGGGGGACAGATCTCTTCTGTGTTACCTTCTGGTGTTTCGGAGACTCCTGGCCAGAGTGGGCTGTCTTCTCAAATGGCTGCATCAGTCTTCTAAAAGTGGCTTATGCCTCATCCCTTCCTGCTAAACTGTCTCCGAGCTGCCCAATCTCATAACCTGCTTGGCACGGAGGTGTTAGTGACAGACAAGGAGACCGGACACTACTATTCAACTCTGCCATCACCCATAAGCCACCTGGCATCCATGTGTTAATGGCTGATGGGACCACTAGACTACTTTTGCTGGTTAACTTGCAGAGCTATAGCCAGGGGAACAATTCCTAAATTGGAGATTTCAGGATGGGGCCAAGTGGAGACTTTGAAGGCATTGGAGCAGAAGACAAAAGAAAGACTTTCTACAACAGTTCTGAAAACAAACTACATGGATGTGAACAAGTCTGTGGATGGAAGAAATCCTTCCTGGGTCTGTCTTTCTGAATAGTATCGCTCTGTGAGATGGCGTTACCCTTATACCAGCCACACGCAATGCACACACTCAGTCTTCGTCTTAAGCTGCCCTTTTCCCTGGCTCCGAGTGGGTGCACGAGCACTGTCATTCATTCACCCCACACCTGCCAGCAATCCAAAGGCTTTCCAGTGGGTCAAGGGCTCCAAAGAAACTCTTCACTTCAGGCTCAATTCTATACTTGGACGGTCAGTCAGTCACTGTATCATACTGACCATGCTAAAGATTCTGGATCAGACAGCTCCTTGTGTGTTTTTATAAAGATGATCTTGCTCAATGGAGGACTTTAGTTCTTAAAATGAATACCTCTAACTCCCTGATAGGGGAGCCAAACCAACTTGTAGAATTAGGGCTTTGAGGACTGGAGGAGGGAGAAAGGTTTAAAGGTGCTCGATTGCTACAACGTGGCATTAGATGAAAGGAGCAATTGGGTTACAAGAAGATGTACTGAAACAGTCGAGGAAGAGTTTAAACAACAAGAATAAAAAGAACGAAAACAGGATTGCAGCACAGAGGTGGTGTGGCTACATAAACCAAAACAAGACCTGGAAGACCATGAAAGGAAGGCTCAGGGGGACTGAGGAGGGGGAAGACACACAGGGGTGCTTGTAATGTTCAGAGATAGGACGATTATTTCAGAACAGAATGAAAGAAGCAGAGAGACATACCCGTGGAACCTCCACCTCAAAAATGGAACCTGCTGGAGCTGCTCTTTCCACAGCTGAGGTCCAGTTGTGATGAGTCGCTGTGCCTTGCATCCACTGACTAGGTTCCCGTGGGGAGGAGACCTGCAGGGTTGGCCTTGGGAGTGAAGAATGTGCCAAGAAATGAAATACTAAAGGGAAGGGGTAGACTAGAATGGGTAGGAGTGACCAGGGTGTCTTCTGGTGGAGAGGGCGGTGGACGGGTGCCTGGAGAACTAGCCCACTACAGTGAAGTAGGTCAGGAAAATTATCACGAGGTTTGAGTTGTACCAAACAGGACTGGAGACAGATACGAAATATTTAAAAGAACCTCAGCCCGGCGAAAGGTGCTGTTTTACACAACTGTCACCGTTACCACTCAATATCCATCAATTGTTTTTGATTAAGATTGATGAGAAAAGATGTAGATAGGAGCTTCATTTCCTTAAAAACCGTATGATTGAAAATTTGAAGGGGGCAGCCCAAATTAATTTCTAGTCTCTGGAGAAAGAGGTTGTTTGAAGCAGAGACTCCACAGTTGTGAGATTTTAGGAGGAAACTTGGAGGGAAAATCTGAACATGGCTTTGCCCAGCCCTTTCATTATCCTGTGCCATGGTGACCACTCAGCTAGTGTGAAGAGGACCTGTTGGTGGCTCCAAAGGCACCTACCCATGTGTACAGTCAGCATTGTTCCTTGTGTTGGGGAGCCCCCTTCCCCCAAGAACAAGGACCTGGAAAGGATATGTCTCTGTGTCCTACCAGCCTCCATAGAGAGGGCACAGGGGACAGTGGTCACCTTCTCTGGCTGACACTGTAGATAAAGAGCTGTTTCATGGGGCTGAAGATGATAGAAAGTAAAATGCCAGCAGTGCTGGCTTCTCCCAAAGCTTTGGCTTGTAGATGGTGCCATTTCCTGTCCTCTCACGTGTGCACTGGGCTCAAATTTCCTCTTCTTAAAAGTCATACAGGGTCAGGGGCCACCCCAGTGACCTCATTTTAACCTAGTGACCTCTTTAGAGACCCTTCTTCTTGTTCTGAGTTACTAGGGGTTAAGGACAGCAGCATGTGATCTTGAAGGAGGGTACATTTCAGCCCATGGAAGCACCCAAATGTTGAAAGAAGCTGGCTCAGGTCTGAAGGACAAGTCCATCTCCTGAGCCCGTGGTGTTTGGAAGGAAGACCGAAAGCCAGTGGGAGCTGGGTCCTACTTGTCAGACTTGCCTAGATGACCTGATCCACCCTCTCCCAGGAACCTGTCCACACTGCCACAAAACTACCGTGGCTGACGTGTTTCCTCAGAATGCTGGTGGTCTAAGCAAATGGCTTTAGGCACCCAGCAGAACATTTTTCCCTGCAAAAGAAAAAAAAAAAGAAAGAAAAGAAAAAAAGAGCACTGCTGGCCTAATTACAAATCGGTCTTATTGTTTATTTCAGTGAGTTCCTTAGGGCAATGGTTTCCAAGGCTGGCTGTTCATCAGAATCACCTGGGGAAAATAAAAACAAAATCAAAGAAACAAAAATAGATTCTTTGCCCCCATCCCAGAGGTACACAATCAGAATCTTAATTCTGGGCAATAAATATTTAAAAAAAAAAAAAGAATACCCCTAAAATAAATATCTAGGAAAATGTTAGTGTACTGTGTATCTAAGAGTGGATAGGTAGACATGGGTATTCACTGAAAAATCCAACTTTGTTGTAGGTTTGAAGTTTTTCCATAATAAAATGACTGTATGAGAATAAAAGGATATCTAGATGATTTGGCAGTGCAACTAGGTTTGAAGATCAAAGAGAGATTTGGTTAAGTTATAAGCATCTTGGTCATGCTGTCCTCTGTTATGCTGTTTGTCACACTGCATTCATGCGGTTTGTTCATCAAATAAAAGATTAATGAGGCTCTCTTATATGTATAGCACTCTGCTAGGGGCTGGGAATTTGGGGGATGAGAAAACTGTCATCCTTAAACACACCATTAAGTCCCCCCTTTTTTTTTTTTTTTTTTTGTGGCACTGGGGATTGAACTCACAACCTCACGTCTGTCAGACAGGCACTTAAGTCACTGTGCCAAACTCCCGGCCCTGGTGTTTTGAGGCAGGATCGCACTGTGTAGCTCAGGCCTGCCTTGTGCTTGTGTTGTAGCCCAAGCTGGCCTTGAACTCACCACGTTCCTCCTACCTCAGCCTCCAGAGTCCTGGGATTAAAGGCGTGCGCCACCACGCCAGGCTACTATTAAGTCCCATTTTATAGCATTCTGGTTGGCAAAATTGAGAGGCCTGGGCATAGCAAGTGCAAGAACACATGAAAAAAATAGGAATTTGGGTGTCCTTCTGGTTGGAGCATGGGTTGCTTCCTTCTTGGGAGATAATTTGGCACTATCGAGAGAGGTTGAACCCTACTTCCCGGTGTGTCTGCAAGAGAAAACCTTCTGCCTATGGCCCAGCATGCACAGCTATGCATGTTCCCAGCAGAGCTGTTTATAATAGCATAAGCCCGGACTTGACCAAAATCTCCATCCAAATAGGAAAGATAAACGAACCGTGGTGGGTTCATACCCTGGAATTCTACAAAAAGGTGGAAAGGCACAACTCACAGCCTCCTTATGGATGGATCTGAAAACATGACTTTGGGAGAAAAACTGCTGACTTCTAGGAATAAAAATCTCTTTCGAGGTATCTGTTACCTCTGGGGCTGCAGGAGCCAAAGAGATTTGTGAACTTCAAAAGTAGTTCATTTTACTGTTGTTCTTTAAAAGGTATATACCAATGCTTTGTATTCGCAGTGCTGGGCGGGGGGAGGACTTGGGTTTCTACTCAGGGCCTCAAGCTTCATAGGTAAGCACTCTACCACTGAGCTACATTTCCAGCCAAATGGTATATACCAGTGATAGTAACACCTTTGTGTGACCTATTTTATAATAAAAATTTGTTGTTTTTTTAAAATAATATCACTCTCAACCTGGATCATTCATGATCTGGTTGAGTGTCAATGAAAACTGGAAACTGTAGAATAATGTGTGTCCCCTGAGGCACATAGAGATGCCAGGTAACGGGTCAGTGTGCCTGGGCTCCATCTCACACGGGAAGAAGAAAAGCGGGCAATGGAGCAGACCAAAGGAAGAGGGAGAGGGCCAAGGAGAGAGTCAGTGGACACCCATGAGCTCAAGCTCCAAGTTATTTCCCTCATACTTTGTCTGTATCAGTGTGACACCTTTGGTACAGACTGGAAGGCCATATAATCTTTTCCAAGGGAACAAGGCCATATCAAGCTCAAAGTCAGGAAACGTGCAAATGCCATGTTCCTTTATGGACCCTAACCTGGGTTTTCAATCATCTCCATTCTATGGCCACCTTTCCGTGGGGTCATCTCATAAGGACATTTCAGTAGTCCTTTTGAGGATAAGGTGATGTTATTTATTTACTGCAGACATTATTAGGCACCACAGATGTGAAGAATACTGTAGTAAAATTCCATAAAGCTATGACCCTAACTTTTTTCCTAGTGAACTTGCACATCAACGGGGTGTTGGATGATGAAGTCACTTAGGTATAGGCGAAGTGACAGGAGAGATGGCTTGAAGGACATAAATCAGCATTGGCCTGGAGGAGGTGGAGGAGAGGTGGCTTACAGATTGCAGCTCACTGCTTGCTCACGTAGGTGAACACTTCTGCTAAGGTTTCCTGATTCAAAACCTACCAAGTTCACCCTCACTCCAAGGCCACTGTCCTTCTACCGCTGCTGCAGTGGGATAATTCTATCTGGTTCTACACATCACTTTTTGACACTTTCTAACATTTCTAGGGCTTTCCAACTTTTTATATCATGATACACATGGAAAGAATGGTAATCATGCTACCGCACATGGGAATACAGATTCGAAGTCACCTATTTATGGGGGAGATTTAGTAGAAAACTCCTATCTTTTTATAGTATAAAATTATTTTAAAAATACAAAACATTAGAGAAATCATTGAATATGAAATTCCTGCACAACTTCCAAAGAAAATCTTTTCAAGTTTTTGATTGAGAAACCTGAACTTCCTCCCATGAATATCAAATTTTATGTCAACTTCAATGCCTACTGTGGCTATATATACGTAGTTTCTGAGTAAGACTTTAGTAATGATCTTTTCAAGATGGTGAAATGATGATCTCTTCAAATGCTTTCTCGTTACCATGATTTAAAATTTTGCATGAGTAGGTGATAGAAATTTAAAACCGTTTTCAATCACTCAAAATTTATACGCATTGAAATTATATTCAAAGAATCAAGCAGCTCTGACATAGTCAAAGAATCAGGCAGCTTTCTTTTCAAATATATTGAAATGGCATATGGTTATACCTGCAATGTTCAAGTTTTCCATATGTATTCATTTCCTAGGGCTGATATAACAATGTACCACACACTAGGTGGCTTAAAATAACAGAAATTCTCTCACCGTTCTGGAGGCAGTTGTGTTTTGAACTTCAGACTCTACATTGAGCTGCCTCCTAAGCACATGAGGATGCCTAAAACTTAGCAAGTTCTTGACTGCCTCCTCCGATTGAATTCTCTGTCTCCTTGCCACCCTTTCAAATCTGCTTTTCTGTCTCAGCTGTTGGCTTTTCCAACCACGAGTTGTCTAGCCAAAAATTAAGTGACACTACTGAAGGCTTCTTTCCACGTGTATATTTACTGGCGTGATTTCTTACCCCCTAGAAACCCATGAGTTGCTTTCTTCTCCATCCAGCTGCATCTTACCTCCTGCCATTCTTCCCTAGGCACACAGAATGATTTGCAGTTTTCTGATGTTTCAGTTATCTCAATGTTATTAGTCATTTTGTTGTTTGGGTCTAGGGCGGTGATTCTCAGAGTGTGACTACCGGGCTAGTGGCATCAACAGCCCCTGAGATCTTGTTAGAAATGCAAATCCTCAGCCCACGCCTTAGACTTGTGGAGCCCTATCCTCTGAGGATGGGTCTAGCCATTTGTATTTTAACACATCTGTGTTAGTCAGCTCTCTGTTTCTGTAACCAATATCTGAAACAACCAAACCTTACAGAGAGCAAACCTTTATTTTGGCTCAGTTTTGGGGGCTTTCTTCCATCATCAACTCCCCCTGCTCTGTTGCTTCTGGGTCTGTGGCCCGAAAGCACATTATGTTTTTTGGGTGCATAGTAGAGCAAAATTCCTTGACTTATGGCTGGGAAATGAAAGAGGAAGACGCAGGGGCAGGTCCCTTCAAGGGCATGCCCCTGAAGAGCTGGATAGCTTTCATGAGGCCCCACCTCTTGAAGGTCCTACCACTTCTCAATCACAACAAGCTGGGGACCAAAGCTTTAATGCCCAGGACTATGGGAAACATTCCAGATCCAAACTGAAGGTGCTTCTAGTGCCTGCTAAAACTTGAGACATAGCTCTGGCTTAAAGTCTTGCTTGAATTTGAATCCAGCTCTGACTTAAAGAGAAAGGGGAGATGCAATCACAGTATGAATCTGGCCTTTGCAAGCAGCTAAATGGGGCTTCCCTTAGCTAAGACCTGGACCACTCTGCTTGTCTCTTGAGTGTGGCTACTCGCTGGACTCACAATGGAGACAGGTTCCTTCCCCAGTAGGAAAGCCATAAGCTGCTCCATAAATGCGACAAAATTTGATCTCAGTATCAGTACTGGTGTTTTTGGCCCAGATTTTTCCCATTCTTTTTCTTGTCTCACTGCCAGCAAGTTTCTTCTCTCAAATTATTAGTCTCACTGTTGATCAGCTGCCTTGCCTGATTTCATATCCAATGGCGAACTAGCCAGCACCATATACTACTTCCCAAGAATTCAAAAGTCAGTTCTTATAAACGTGGTTGTATTTCCTCACCTCACACAATTAACACATGCCTGATCCTCTTTCATTTGACTTAGCTTCCTCTAAGGACATAGGGAAGGATTCTCTAGACAGACTTTGGATTCATGTTTATCCTCTAGCTTGAGCTTTTTCTGTCTTTAGTCACAAGGTAAGTCAGATAATTTAGCCAAAAAAGAATAGGAAATGTGGAAATAGACTCTATTAAATACAGAAGCTTAATATCTGACAAAGAAGATAATTAATTTGGTGGAAAATCAGTGAAGAATTCAGTGGTACTGAACTAAGATCCTATTTGAAGATAGATCGCTATCTTCAAAAATGAGTTCTAGATGGAGTAAATGTTTCTATGTAAAAATAAAAATAAAAATCATATGATTTAGGAGACATGAAACATGACCCATGCTTTGGGGAGAACTTTTTAAGAGAGCTTGGGAGTTCAAAATGTATAAAGGAAAAAAAAAAGACATGTTCATCAAATAATTAAACATTTGAGTGATAAAAGATATGATAAATCAGGCAAAGTGACAAATGCGAGCTTGCTGTCAGTGAACGCTAGGGCACAGTGGGTGGTGTGGGTCTCACTACCACAGGTGTGAGCAGTGTGACCATTCTGTTAAGCCGGGCATGGTGGCTCGAACCTGTAATCCCAGCACTTGGGGAGGTTGAGGCAGGAGGGTTGCAAATTCAAGCCTAGCCTTAGCAAGACCCTGTTGTAAATAAATTAAAAAATGAAAATTTAAAAAAATAAAATAAAAAAGAGTTGGCAATGTAGTTCATTGTCTTGGTGTGAAGACTCAGGGGTTAATCCCTGTAACACACAGACACACACACACATGCCACTTTTATACTGTAACTCAGAAGTTTTATAATCTTTAACTGATCCGTCTGTTGGTACTCCAGACCCCGAATGAAAACTACCATCTGCTCTTCAAAGAAAACTATTTCCCCCACCTGCTCTCTTACACACACACACACACACACACACACACACACACACACGCACACACCCCCATGCACAGAGGCACCGGCCCAATGGCATCAATTCCAGGCCTCCCACTTGCTCTTGGCCAGCTCCCTGCCTCCCACTGTGTACCCGGTCACCTGGCTCTATCCCACCTCTTCTCTCTGTTGTCCCATGTTCCTTTGCTTCTGCCGTTCCCATCTGCAGCCGGGCCCCAGGGACTCAGGATTGCTCACATGGGTACTTGGTAATAGTTTCTGAAGGACCCCTGCCTCCACCCCACTCCCTCTATCCCATCCCATTGGGAATGCCAGAGTCTCTTCATTCCTAAGGCTCAGCTCCTAGCAGGCGGCATCTGGCCGGCAACCTTCAGTGCTTGCCCGGGACCGAATGACTGAAGGACCAATGCTCAGCCTGGCTGCCAGCTCCTCGGGGTAACATCACCAGCTAATCACTTATCAGGAAGCAACCTGCTGGGGGGCCTCTGACCACTCCCAGTCTCCTCTCTCCCTCACCTTTGCTCTTGCTACTTCCTTCCTCTGGAGACTCCATCTCCCAACTCCAGTCTCCTCGACTAACCTGTCCTTGATCCCCAGCTGAAATACCTGTTTCAGGACTTCCATAATACATGATATAGCAGACAGCTGTTCACCCAGCATGCATTCGCCCTTTCTTCTGCTCACAGCACTGCTATAGCACATCTATGTCCTCCCGGAGGCTCCCTATTCACTGTCCCATCTGGCTTAGTCTTTTTGTGCTGTATAACAATATGCCCCAGATGGGGGAAATGTATAAAATAACAGAAATATATTTCATATCATCCTTAAAGCTAGCAAGTCCAAGATCAGGGTGCTGGCAGGTTCAGTGTCTGGTGAGGGCTGCTCTCTGCTTCCCAGATGGCATCATTTTTTATGTCCTCCTGGAAGGATAAAGGCTGTGCCCTCATATGGCAGAAGCATTAATCTCATCCATGGACGACTCTGCCCTCATAACCTCCTAAGGTGCCTTTTGTCTCAGCCTTCTAAGCAGCTGGTCTGTGCCCTGTTCAGGTCCCTCTTCTGGTCTATTATGTTTTAACATAAGAGTTTTGGAAGACATATTCAGACCATAAAACTAAGGGTTTCAGGATGACCTGACTTTATCCTACCATTGGTATTCAAGTCACATGACTGCCCAGCCAATCAGAGTATCTTATTCCCTGGCCTCGTGGCTAGTGCTGAAATGGGCATGGGAGCCAATCAGGGTTACTGAAACACAGTGAGACTCATAGGATCTGCAAGGAAGAGGTGCTCTTCTTTCTCTACTGAGATTCCCCAGATGTAAAAATTACTAGGTCTGGAGCAGCTAGAAACACCAACATAGACTGATAATAAATTAAAACTAACATTGTGGAAGGCAAAGCCGAGAAATGGAGAAGAATTCTGCCCTAATTATAGTTTCAGTCCCTGAATCAGGCATTGATGCTGAATGCATATATGTATGTAAGTATGTATGTATTGAGACAGGGTTTGCTATGTAGTGCAGGCTGACCTCGAACTCACAGAGATCCTCTTGCCTCAGCTTCCTGAATGCTGGGATTGTAGGCATGTGCCACCATGCCTGACTTGACTTTGCACGTATGTATGTAGGTATGAATGTATTTTCGACTTTATATTTGAATAGCGCTGCACATTTCCATTTATGTTGAAGTCAGTTTGAAGTAGGTTTCCTGACATTTGCTCTCTGAAACATCTCTGCACATCATCTCCCTTATTAGCCTATGAGTTCCTTGAGAATAGGGATCATCTTGTTTATCTCCATGGCTGTTATGAAATGTGTCACTCAATGGGTTCTCAATACATATTTTTGATTGAATTAGTCAATTGCTGATATTTCTTTCCAGAGCTCCTCCTCTTTCTTCCTCCTTCTTTTTCCTCCTTTCTCTTCCTCTTCTTCTTCCTCTTCCTTGTCCTCTTCTTTTGTGGTACTGGAGATTGAATCCCGGGTCTTCACACTGAACTACCATCCCAGCCCTTTATAAAATTTTGTATTTTGAGGCAGTCTGCTAAGTTGCTAAGTTGCCCTGGATGGGCTCAGACTTGCAATCTTTCTACCTCAGCCTCCCAGAGGTGACAGGATCACAGGCGTGTGCTACCACATCCACATCCAGCTCCCGTTCTGGTTCTCCTGCACTCTCCCTTACTTAGTGTGATGTCCTTGAGGTTCATCCATATTGTCAGATGGGTCTGAATTTCCTTCCTTTCAAAGACTCAACAGTATTCCATGATGGGTATGCACTGCATTTTGTTTTATCCCTTCGCCCACTGGTGGATCACTTCTCTCTGTAGGTTATTTTGACTAATGTTGCCATGAACATGGAGCTACAAATATTTCCTTTTAGGTACAAAGGTATTTTATGTGTTCCTAAATGTTAGTTTTGCCAGGCAGTATGTGGTGGAACCAGCACCTTCATGTTAAATCTAATTTTAGCAGAGAGATTCTGACCTGATCTCCACAGTCAAGGGAGCAGTATCTACCTTCAGAATCAAACATTTAGGTTACTTCTGCTTATTCACTGAGAAATAGCTTTGGTATAAATCTTACATCATTTCATGAATGTTGTTGCAATTAAGATTCTAGAAACATAATGTGGAGGTCCTGGTGAAACACAGTATATTCTGGTCTACTCAGCAAACATGCAGACAGAGGCAAAAAACCAGGTCAATAAAATGAAAATAGAACCCTTATTTTGCATTAGGTGCCTATACACAGATGCTCAAAAAAGTTCTTCTGCTTTCATTACCTAGATATACTCTCTATTTATCTTGGAGAACAGGGTTTTGGCTTCAACTAAATTTCTTTCAAATTTTTTCCTGATTTTTGCTGTATAAATATTTTAGTGAACATGTAATTTGTCTTATTTCAGTTAGAACCTGAGTCCTTAGACCCCTAGTGTAGGAAAATGAATACACTGTAGAGAAACACTGTGAAAGACTCTGAAATGGGCTATGAGTTTATTGGATACTTTCTACTCTTCAAATAAAATTTTGTTTAGTGAGTGCTTCTGAGACATATGATTCCATGAGAGCTCTCCACTTTTGTTTCTTTGAGCTATTTTCAACTCTATAAATGTTAGAAAACTGATAGTAGTTAAATGATTATTACCTACAGAAATAAAAATATTCAGATGAAATACTACTGATTATTACCCTGTAGAGAGTGACCAGTTTAGCTACCTTTTGCATCTATTTGTAAATTCAGCACTCCATATCAGCTTATCTATAAGGTACCTCAATGTTGCCTTAACTAAGTTGTAATATCTAACTGGTCCTCTCATATTATTTACTAAGTTAAAAACAGCTTTGACTTATGCTTATTTATTGCCTGTATGAAAGTGATGATTATATCTTTTAAAAGTAATTTGTTTTCACAAAACAAAAATTGAAAACATATATGGAAAAACTTCTATCAACAATACCCCACATATGAATTTCTTACAATATTTTTGCAATATTTTTGTGAATGTAGATTTTGGAAATAGCTGGACTTGGAGCTAGAGAAATGTTAATACACAAAGCCAGTTTTTGTTGAACTTAACTAGATTGAAAGCTTGCTGGGAAAATGTTGCTCTTGGGTCTAAAATCCACAAATTGATATATATGTTCTGCGAAACAGTTAACAACTACATGCTTTCCAACGAAATTATAAAATCAAGGTGGAAATGGAAAAGCACAAGTGTGTGTAACTGGAGTGTGAAATCAACTTCTTACACATATAGACTGGGAAGCAGAAAGTTGGGTTATTTTCCTGTAAAGATAATGACTGAGAATGGTTACTAAGGAGAATGCTAGCTATAACCCCACCCTTTCCCCATTGAAGACATTCATATACAGACTGTCTCCATTTACCATGGTTTGACTTACAATTTCCAACTTTATGATAGTACAAAAACAATATGCATTCTGTAGCAACCCTACTTACATCTTGAATTTTGAACTTTTCCTGAGATAGCACAGTGTGGTGGGATCTTCTCCTAACATGCAAAAGCGATGTGCATTCAGTAGAAACTGCGCTTGGAGTTTTGAATTTGGAAGTTTTCCCTGAGTAGCAGGAAATGCTAAGGTCTCCTCTGGTGGTGCTGAGCAGCCACAGCTCCCAGCTGGTCACAAGGTCCTGAGGGAAAACCACTGAGACGCCATACAGCGTATTACGCTGCTAAGCTGTGACGTTTAGTAAGTTAAGTGCAACAAGTGTATTTTTGACTTCATATTCTCAACTTTCCAACGATTTATTGGAACAGACCCCCATCAGAAATTGAGGAACATCTGTAATTAAACTCACCCTTCAACCTCAGGCTTTGTGGATGTGACCTCATCAATTAAGATTGCTTTTAGCACCATCGACAGACCCCCTCTCCTGGGTTGGCTAATGCCAGGAAGGGCTTCTTTTTCTCATGTCACCAGAAGTCTGTTGACAGATGACCCACGACAGGGGTAGTGGCCCCGTGAAGTCATCACCAACCTCCTTGTCCTCGTCCCTTTCTGCTCTGCCATCCTTAGCACATGGTGTCCTCATGCTTTAAAAGCAACAGCATCCTTGGGTATTACGTTCATGCTCCAGACAGGAAAAAGGCAAGATGTGCTTGCACCTTTAGTTTGATTCTTTATATAAGAAAGCAATGGGCTTCCTAGAAGCCACACCCAGTGTATTTCTGCTTACATCTCAGTGACTAGAGTGGGTCACATTTTGGCTAGGATGGTGTCTTAGTTACTTTTCTCATTGCTGAGACAAAATACCCAATACCCAGTGTTAAAGGAAGAAAGGTTTTTGTTTTGTTTTGTTTTGTTTTGTTTTTGGCTCACAGCTTGTAGAGATTTAGGTCCATAGTGGGCTGGCTCCAAGGCAGGGTGGCGTGGCAAAGGGGCATCAAGGAAGAGAAACAGCCCATGGCGAAAAGGGCAGGCAGAAGGCAGCAAGCAGCAAGCAATGACAGAAGCAGCAGCAGCAGCAGCAGCAGCAGCAGCTTCTTTTTGTCCCTTTATATTCTACCCAGGCTGAAAGCCTATTGATTAGTGCCACCACCACCCAGGGTCAGGTATCCTTAATCCAAGCATCCTCATCCTAGATCCTGCTACCTCTGAGAAAACCCACCTATGACCACATGAGACTTCGGGGGGACATCTAGATACAAGCCATGACAGATGGGTCACATGTCCTCACTTACCTGCTCCAACTCTGAGAGATTCAGCTATTATTTGGCTACATGACTACTTTGTTATAAGAAAGAAGAGATGCAGGAAGGAGATGAGATGCAGGATATTTACCTGAATTAGGTAAATAATAGTAATGTTTTCTAGGTAGAAGAGCTGTCCAGAGATAATACTATGCCACAGGAAAAGCTCTGAAAACTTGGAATCAAATCTCTGCTCTGTCAGTGGCCAACTCTGAGCAGTTGCTGCATTCTTCACATTTCTTAGTTTTTATTTTCCAGAGGTATTGAATTTGCTGTAAAAGTTTCTTCTTTACCTACTTTACAACTTTGTAGTGGTAGAATATTGATTACACTGGTTCCTGTAGAAGTCCACAGTGATGCTTTAAAAATTATCGAAACTCAAATGAGGAATAAATCTGATGGAACATTATGTGGCCAAATGAGCTACAAGTCATGCATGACTACATTGGAGTTCCAAAGACTATACTGATTAAAAAGAGTAACAGAGATGGCATAGCATCGGGATTCATTTTAGGAAAAATTAAGACATTAATAAAAGTATTTTTAGGGGCCTGTGGGAGGTAGAAATAATGGTCATCCAAAGATTTCCGTGTCCTAATCCCTAGAACTTGCAAGCAGGGACCTTCCCAGTGTAGTTTACAGGATGGACGATTACGCTGGATTATGCGATCAGGCTCTAGGTGAGGAAAAGGTGAGGGAGGGCAAAAGAAGAGGCCAGGATTGTGGGATATGAAAAGGACTTGGCCCTCTGTTGGCTGGCTTTGAAGATGGAAGAAGAGGCCACAAGCCAAGGGTTACAGCAGCCTCTGGGAGCTGGAAAAAGGGAGGAAATGATTTTCCCTGTAGTTCGCAGAGGAGAGTGAGGTCCTCATGACGCTTTGGTTTTAGTTCAGTGAGACGTGTGCCTTGAGGTTCTGCATTACCATGCTGGAGACAGTAACTCTGTTTTGGTCTACATAACCCAAGTTTGGGGTCCTCTGTGATGGCAAGAATGAGAAACTCATATGAGGATGTGCTCTTCCTTACCCATTTTCCCCTCTGTTCCTCAAGGCTGCACACCAAAACCTAGAAAGCAAACTAATTTTTAAGACTCTTTAAAAAATTTGTTTGAGACAAGGGTCTCACTATGTAATTCAGGCTGGTCTTGAACTCACTCTGTAGCCCAGGCTGGCTTTGAACTTGCAGCAATCCTCCTGCCTCAGCCTCCTGAGTTCTGGGATCATAGGCATGCATCACTATGCCCAACCAAGACATTATGAATATGCCCTTGTCTAACTGAACCATTTTCATCCTTTAATAAAACGTGAGAAGCAGTTGCCATTTCAAGAGCTAACTTTGACAGGCAGAAAGCTTCTGCCAGTCACTTCAGGCAGAAGAGAATCCAGAGCTAGGTCAGTTCGCAGCAGAGAGTGATGTGACTGAGTGAGCGCCGGCTCGTGGAGCTCAGGTTTGTCGCCACTGTCTAAGGCTCGGCGTCCACCCTCTCCTCCAACTCTTTCCTTTGCTCTGTTGGCTTCTACGAGCCTCCCACAATGTTTCATAAAAGCACAGGCAAAACTCCACCTTATCAGACTCATGGCGCTGGAATCCCAGGCACTGTCTCAAGGGAATCTGCCAGAGTCACCGAGGCAGGGATGGCGCTATGGGAAGACACCCATGGAGAGGAGAGGGTGGGGCTCGGGGTGCTGTGGGCCCTGCCAGTCTCCAACCTCTGTGTCTCAGACCTGAGGATTCTTTTTCTTTTCTTTCTTTCTTTCTTTTTTTTTTTTTTTAATATGGCTCATTAGCACAATAACAAATGCAGACGTAAGAAGTCTACAACATATAACCAATCCACTGAACGACTCCTATTTCACGCCTTACAGTTAGCAGCTTAATATATGAGATGACAGTCTTAAAAACTCTTAAATATCAATGTTCCCTTCCAAGAAGGGACAAATTCCAATTTAAAACAAAAAAGTATGCCGTCTTACAGTGACTTTACATAAATGGCCATGTGTGTAACCTGGACAAAATTAAGCTGTTTAAAAATTACCTACTACAAGCAATTGAATCAAAATACCTAAGTGTATATTCTTTTCTGTACTACATTTCAGCCAGTATTGTAGAACGAATGAGTTTTAAAAGTTGCTATTTCCAATTTTGTCTGCTGTAGCAAGATACCTTAAGTTACAACAAAATCTTAGGATCTAAGACTGAATAATATCTGTTATAGAAATACCCTACTCTTTACCAACTCCTACCCTCCCCTACCCCTTCAAAATCCTAAGCAGCTCTCTTCTGTGACAGACAAATAATGTAAGAATTGTGAAAACTCAATTCAATTTATGTAGCGTATCTCTTGGTCCACTGTCTGGCTATTCTGTCATGTTCTGCCCTGCTGGTCTCACATCGAGTGGGCAATACTTCCCACCAAAGGGTCAGCAACGTTACAGTCTGTAAGAAGTGAGCCAATAGAAAGGAGGACTTTAGAACTAGTTAGTGCTGCACTCCAATTATCTTTCAATATATGCAAGCAAATAACTCCTTGACCGTTAATATTACAGTGATAGATCCAAGTTCGAAATATAACCTTTGGAGGTTTGAAGGGATATTCTGGAGTAAAAGTGGTATCCGGGAAGAACACACCACCTTCGTGCACAGATCCTGGAGGGCCTAGAATGGTAGATCTCCAGTCCTAGATGTTGTCACCTTTGGGACCAGCACCGCAGTCAGGTGGAGGGTCTACAGTGATGTCTGCCAGCTCCTTCTGAATCCTCTTGGCGCTGGTGGAGAGGAGCTGGGAGCTTTTGCTCGTGCTGACTTTACTCTCCTTCTTCTTGGGGGTGTTTGTTTCTTTCTCGGTTTGCTGGTTGGAGGACGAAGATGAGGAGGAGCTGGTACTCGCCCTCCAATCGTCAACCGACATAGTGAACCCCCCCACCCCACCCTGCAAGCTGCCCGCCTCTTTGTGTCTGGCTCCTCCGTGCAGCGGCTGTGCTGCAGCTGAGGCTGGGCCTGGCTGCCCGTGTTTCTCTGTCTCTCTGTCTCTGTCTCTCTCTGTCTCTGTCTCTCTGTCTCTCTCTGTCTCTGTCTCTCTGTCTCTCTGTCTCTCTGTCTCTCTGTCTCTCTCTGGAAGAGAAGCAGAAGTGCTGGGCCTGAGTATTCTTGCCCCTCCCAACAGACCAAGTTCCCCTTCCTCCAAGTGCTAGGAATCAATAATGCTTCTCGCCAGGCGTGGTGGTGCACGCCTTTAATCCCAGCACTCCGGAGGCTGAGGTAGGAGGAGCATTGTGAGTTCGAGGCCGGCTTGGGCTACAACGCGAGCGCAAGGCCGGCCTGAGCTACACAATACGACCTGCCTCAAAAATCCAGGGCTGGGAGTTTGGCTCAGTGGCTTAAGCGCCTGTCTGGCAGGTGCGAGGTTGTGAGTTCGGTCCCCGGTGCCGCCAAAAAAAAAAAAAAAAAAAAAAAGCTTCTCCCCCAGCAACTGTCAATGGAGTCTAATCGTTGCAGATGGTGGAGGGGAGGGAATTGGTGCATGAATACCGCAGTCCCATAGCTGGAGGCTGATGCAGGCTGCTGCTGCTCAGTGTCTTCCTACAGGGTTCAGTCTCACTCTCCCCTCCTGACTTGCCTTACCGTCTCTGAACCCTGGATTCTCTGCTCCTTGGCTGCTGCATGCAAACTGGCCATGCGTTTCCCCTAGTCAGTACTTCAAAAGGGGAAACTCATATCCATGGTAAAGAGCCACTGAATGCAAAAGGGCATAGGATGATCAGGAAGTGTCCTCATTAAACCTTTTTTTTTTTTTTTTTTGGTACCTGGGATCAAACTCACAACCTAGTGCCTGCCTGAGCTAGATTCCTGGCCCTAGTTTTTGAGACAGGGTCTCACTATGCAGTTCAGGCTGGCCTTGAAGTCACTTTGTAGCCCAGACTGGTCTCGAACTCACAACAATCCTCCTACCTCAGCCTCCCAAGTGCTGGGATCAAAGGTGTGGGTCACCATGCCCGGCTTCATTAAACTTTTTGGATGCTCTGAATATTCATGTCCAAAATTTTGTATGAATGTATGTTTCCTTCTTATGATAAGTACCTGTTTTTTTTTGTTTTTTTTTTTTTTTGTGGCACCAGGTATCTAACTCACAACCTCACACCTGCCAGGCAGATGCTTAAGCCACTGAGCCAAACTCCCAGCCCTAGTTTTTTGAGATAGGGTCACACTATGTAGCTCAGGCCGGCCTGGTCTCGCGCTCATGTTGTAGCCCAAGCCAGCCTTGAACTCACAACGTTCCACCTACCTCAGCCTCCTGAGTGCTGGGATTAAAGGTGTGCACCGCCACGCCCACCTGTCTGTGATACATGATGAATATACTCATTGTGGGGTATTAGTACATATACATAACATGTCTTGATCTTTTTACTCCCCCCAGCTCCAGATTCTCTTCTCCTCTCCACAAAGTCTATCTGTCTGTTTCCTATCAACTATCTTTTATTTTTCTTTTTAAATTGTTTGTACTTTGAGTTTCTCAAGTAAGAGAAGCCAAGCAATATGGTATTTAATCTTCTTTGTCCAATCTATTTCACTTAGCATTATGCTCTCAGAACGTGTCCATCTTCCTGCAAATGACTCCAATCCATCCTTCTTTGTGGCTGAGTAGTGCTCCATCATGTCTATGTGCCATATTTTTTTTGTCCATTCATCCGTGGATGGCCCTATAGACCCCTCCCAAGGGTTAGCCATTGCGGGTCATGCTGCTATATTCACGGGTATGCATCGCTGTAATATGATGCCTTTAAACTTTTCCAGTGAAGGGGCTCATTTGGGGGATTTTGTTAAGATCATTTTACATATGATCAGGTTTATATGTGTATGTGCCCCTTTCTTTAAATAAAAGGCAGTGTATCAAAACTTCTGCTGTATCACCAGCTTTTTTAAATTTTAAAATTACCTTTCCATATTTTTAATTGTTTTGCATTATCATTTATCAGCCAAGATTGAAGACAGGGAGAGGTGTGACATGAACCACAGCTAAACGTCTGCTCGTTTGTTTTTGGGCCATAAATGTCTCAGTTCTTATCATCTTTATCATCATCTAAGCTGGCTGATGTGAGCAGGAGCTGTAACTTGGTAGCCCACAACCTACAAGCAAGATTGTAACGTGGATGATGCTGGCTACGATTCTTTGGGTTTTTGCCTCATAGCCCAAATTTATCATGCACATTCATGTGCTCTGTTTTCACGACTCAGAAGTTAATATTACCAGTTTTATTTTTTGGTGCTGGAGATTGATCTCAGGCCCTCTCAGTTGCTTGGCAAACACTCTGCCACAGAGCTCCACTTCCACCCCGTCATTTAATTATTATTTAATATGAGCTCGTCTAGTTCATCTCGTAATTACAGCTGTCCTGATGCTTTGGTGATGAGAATGTTGCTAGCAGAGGAAGAGCGTCCTGTAAAAAGGAGCAAGAACCCTTGCATGTTTGAGTCAGTCTTCAGAAAAGCGTGTCTGAGCAAATCTGGAGAAAAAGAGAAGCAATCTGGAGAAGTCCCCCAAACTCATCATTCCCTGGACCACTTTTTTGTGGTTTCCTCTCAGTAATACTTTAAAAGTTCTTTCATCCTACCATAAACCCGCCCTTTTATAATGTCTACATTAAGGGCACAAGAAAACAAATTCCCTCCAGAAGAAGCGGTGTCAGGGAGCTCAGACTCCATAGCGCAGAAGACCCTGAGGTCTCTTGTTCTGATTTGATTTCCGAGCTCTTCCAGATGTCTATCGGCGGCAATGATCCTTTTAATTAATCGTTGAGACAGTGCAGTCTGCTCACACAAATTATTTTCCGCTCAGAGGGCGCAAACTGTGGCAGGTAACCTGTGTAGCAGACGTGGTTAACCAGCATCAGGCAGAAACAGTAGGATCCATGTCTGCTGAACTTCCAGCTCCCCTGCCTAAAGACTGGACCCTGCGTGCGCTATGATTATCTCTTGAAGATCTTTTAATAGTTTTCAAAATGATTACAGGGCAGATGATTTTTTTCCCCCTCCTTAGCAGTGGACTTCTCCTTGAATCAAAGGACCTAGGGAGAGACTTTGGACAATTATAAAAGAGAAGCATGAGAGCCACTGCAACCTTCAAAGAACTCAGTTTTTTTTTTTTCCAGACCAAATTAAAAGGCTGTGACTTAAATGCATGAACGTATAGGGGGTCATTACTATGTTTTTTCAGAAGGATGGGTATTTGGTTGGTCCGAATTCATTCTGAGTATATATATAGGGCAAGTATCATAAAATCAAGCCCTTTATTACAGCGAGTCTATTAAAAGGGGGTTATTTTAAGTAGGTGGGTTTTTCTCTTTTGGAGGAAAAGCCTCTGGAAATAATTTCATGGTCTAAATCAATGCCCTAACTAGTCCAACTTTGTCTTTGAGAACGAGGACTAGGGTGGAGGGAATAGCAAGCTTTTACGATGTGCTTCATTGTACAATTACCAGCCATTGCAGGAAATTCCTTTCTGACTTCAGATAACAGCTACTTTGTGCCCTGAAGCACTGGGACGACCCTCTTATAATTGTGTTCAAGCTCGGGTGGTTCAGCCTGCCTTTCGTCATACACCGGGGGAGATTCATTAAACCTCCTTTTTCACTGAGCCCTGGCCCACATGGAATGTTCATTTGGAAGTTTCAGTCAAAGGCTCATAGTGCTCTTCTGCTCTGCACAAAGTTGTCCTGTATTTGGTCAACTGACTGTTGAATAATTGGCACAGCTTTCGATGCCAATGTGAAAGGACCAGCAAAGGCAGTGAGCACAGCACCCGAGAGTCAGGAAGGGCACGTTGATCTTGAGCTCTGCTGCGTGTGGAATGGGGGGTCCGTGTGCATTTATTGTGGGACAGGGAGAGCTCTTCCGGCACAGGGCTGTGGTTCAGAACTGAGACTCGAAAGCCAGATATATCGTGCTGTGCGCTAGTGCAGTCACATTTTAGCTATAAGATCCTAGCAAGAGAGCCTGCTTCAAATGGTCATTGGGGATTAGAAAAAGAAGTCATAAATGTGAAAGGCCATTCACAGAGTGAGCACTCGATGAATTGGAATTATTTTTGTGCAGCTCATCCTTGTGGCAGATAATATGGGTGCCTGTCTAAGACCTCTCCCTAACATCTTCAGAACACACAGCCTGACTTCCAGCTGTCAGCATCTGTATCTCCTTGTTGAGAGCTTTCTCTGACCATCACACAGCAGGCTGGAAAAGCTAGGGAAGGACCGGTTCTGGGAGCAGCTTTCAGAGAAAAACTAGTAGGCTCTCCTGCCTCTTGACTGAGGTAACTCTGACTCTGGTGCCCTGATGTCCCCCCAAGCAGGACTGAACTCCTGTCATCCATGGGATGGCATTTATGATAACAAACCTTTACCAACTGCTTTCCCTTGCTTTTCTTCCTTTCTTCTGGAATGTTCCCACTTCCTACTCCTAAATTAATAGCTATGTGCACTCAAATGCTTTCTTGGGGTCTGTTCTAGGAGAAACCTACCTTAAAACAATCACTTGACTGCAGGGAAAGAATTTTCCTTGTGAATGTTGAACTCAGATGTGCCTTTTTATGTGACTCCTGCTCCGGACATTATTACAAGGAATCTTCCTGCAAGCAAGATAGGAGACCTTTTAACCAACTGAGTCCTACATGGTATTTTTCTTAATCCGTACAGTGCATCTGAAGACCGCTTGTTAAGAAACTACTATGGTAAAAAGATTAAATGTTCACATGGATGTGAGCTCCAGATGTGTGACTCGCCTTTCTTTTCACCTTTCTGCAACAGAAGATTCTGTTGTTATCTAGAGTTAATCTTAGCAGGTTGTGTGAGAACATCAAAACTCTCTCTTTAAACATAAATCTCTCTTTTGAAGAAAAACAGAAGCAACAATATCTATAAACACTGCAGGTTCAATCTCTTGGCTTGTTTTTAACTGGACGTTTTTCCCTGAGTTTTGAAAAAAGAAGAAATACTTAATGAAAGGTTTGAAGCTGGCAATTATTTGAGGAACATTTATTACTATTGGGTGGCAAGTACTCAGGTTTGTGCCTTGGCAGCAAGATCAATAAGACTTTCTCTCTCTGATTGATGAAAGAGCTAGGTAAAATACAGTTATAAATTATACAAAAGATACAAAGCTTTCCTTGGCCTTTTGAAATTCTATAATATTTAATCAGCAATATCTTGAATAACTTTCTGTAACATATGAATTGCTAAAGTTAATATTTTTAAAGCTTTTTTTGCTTTATTTTCTCATAGGGTGTCCTTATTACATGTCGAGGTAAAGGATAACCTGAAACCGGCTTTGATTTGCCGTTTCTTGTTGATTCCTTCTTTTAGTACATGTGTGTCTGCAGGAACAGACTCACTAGAATTTTTACATGAGTATGATTCCACTTTTTCAATTCAACTTAAATGGGGAGAAAATGCAATAATTAAATATCTCACCGAAGAGTAGGTATGGGCGTACCTTGCTTAATCTTGTATGATAACCAAGAGGTGGGAGCAAATATTTAGTATTGTTTCTTGCAGATTGTTTTGGCTAATAATCCCAAAGCCCTGGGGAACAGACACTGCAGAGAGAAAAGCACATACTTATTCATTCATGACTGCAACAAATATTTACTGAATCCTTACAGGTGCCAGGCTCAGAGTTGGTATTGATGTACAATAATGATCAAAAACAAATAAGGGGTCATGGTTCAGTGGGAAGGAAAAAGATTCCCTTTGTTTGATTACACAAATGAGTGTCTACAAGAAAGACTGTGTGTACTCGCGAAGTGAGATCATGTGCTCTGAGGGATAGTGGTACTGCTCCATGCACTCATCTAACGGTGCCGTCTGCCCTCGAGGTGGTGGTCAGAGTGGAGCTAAGACACATGGATTGGCTTGGACTTGGGGGGCTGATGGGAAGACTGACTCAGTGGAGGGAATGGCAAGTGCAAAAACCCTGGAATAGGAGGGAGACAGCATACACGAGGTCAGGAACAGAGAGAGCAGGAGAAAGCAGGGCCAGCTGATGCTGGGGAGGGAGGAGGAGGCTGTGTTGTGAAGGCTTCAGGACCGTGTAAAGACAACTGTTTTTATCCAGTCTTTCACAGAAAACCAATCAAGAACTTCATATGGGAGGGAAATATGATCAGGTTTGCATTTGGAGAAGAATGAAAACAAAACAAAACTCCTCAAAACCTAAGAAGTAAAACGAAGACTGGCATCTGGAGGGCCAGCAAGGATAAGGGGAAAGGTGGATAATTAATAGGCTATGGTCGAAGTCCAGGGAGAAGATGGCATTCCCTTGGACTAAGGAGAGAAAGTGAGTAGATTCCAGGAGGATGGAGGACGTGAGGGCGACGGAGCCTGGGGTGGTGCAGCTCTGGGACCTGAGGGAGAAAGGTCAGTCAGGGATGACTTGTGGTTTTCTGACCTGTGTCTCTGCACAGTCAGGAGAAAGGTCATGTTTGCTCATCACTAAAATTATATTGAAATATCTTTGAATCATCCACACGGAGATGTTGAGGAGACACTAGAACAAGGGGATGAAGACCACGATGTGACCTTTTATTGTTATATTATCTGTTCTTTCCAAGTTTAGAAAAATGTTCAACTGTGTTTGCACGTGCTTGGACAGCTTTCTCACCCTTTTACAATATCCACTTACGCTCACAAAAATCAGTCAAAAATGTATAAAATGGACTTTTCTGTCTACCACAGGTTTAGAAAACTATCCTCTTTTTTCCCTATAACTGCAAATTGCTGCATGAAGGTAAGTTCTGAAATTATGAGAAGGACACTAAAGTTTATTTGTAGTTGTGGGGAGCCAAGGGGAACCTAAGTCCAGCTGGGATGATGGCTGACTGGAACAAAGGCCACGACCCAGGACCAAACCTAGATTCCATTGATTCGTCAAGAAGGGAGTGACGGGGATGAGTGACTGTAGGTGTGGTGGGAGGGAAGCACGTGAGTGCTGTGAGCTGGGCTAGGTAGGAGGCCTGAAATCACCTCTGTAATAGGCAGAGAGAGATGCAGGAAGAGTAATCTGTGAACACAATTCAAGAAAGTATCTAACATTTTGGGGTTGGTACTTCAGCTCTGATGTGTAATTTTTATGCCCTGAGATGTCATGGCCTCTTTCTTGAGACTCCATCCCAGTCGACAGTGTGGAGTGTGGTTCTCCTTCCTGCCCGGTTCACACATACTTCTTGGGAGCTATGGGGTGGGGCAACACTGACCTGGCTCCTTGCTTCAAAGACTACACATCGCCACCTTATCTAGATTGATTTGCATTGCTTAGACCCTGTTGAGGGGAAAAGGAAAAGTTCCAGGCAGCTCTGTACATATCAGTACATGGAAACAGGACTGGGTTTAGCCAAAATGAGATAATCACTCTTCTTTCAAGGAGAGTCATCCAGGTGGTCCTCCACAACTTTACCTCTCAGCTAATTCCCAAATGTTCCTACTTGACAAAGTTGGTTCTCACCATCTGTTGCCTGCACTACTGTAAGAAACACCATACTGTTCTCCCCAGTTTTGTAGCATCTTTTGTAAATCTTCCCTTCACAAAGTTGCCAGAACAACTGGTTTAAAGCACAAATCTGGCCATGTTACTCTTCAATGAGTCCGAGTTCCTAAATATGCCATCTAAAGCTCTCTGCTGTAGTTTGAATGTGAAATGGGCCCCAAAGACTCATATGTTAATGGCTCAGTTTGGAGCTCACAGGAAGTGGTGGAAACTTTAGGAAGCTGGACCTAGTGGGTGGCCTTCAGATCACTGAGAGTTGTACCCAAATGCAGTTGAGGGGACCCTAATCCTTACTCTTCTTCCTCTTTTTTATTTCCCAGCTATGAGTTAAGTTTTGTTTCTCCATGTGCTCCCTGCTATCCTCCTCAGTCACAATCCCAAAACGTGTGTGTGTGGGGGGGATGGGGGTGGTGGTCATGGACTGAACTCCCTGAAACCATGAGCCAAAATAAACCTAAATAGGCTCAAGTATTTGCTATAGTGATGGAAAACTGACTACCACTGTAGTCTCTGTGGTTATCTACCTCTCCAGTTCCTCTTCTCCCTTTCTGCCCTCTAAATAAGCTCAAGTATTTGCTAGAGTGATGGAAAACTGACTACCACTGTAGTCTCTGTGGTTATCTACCTCTCCAGTTCCTCTTCTCCCTTTCTGCCCTCTAAATAAGCTCAAGTATTTGCTAGAGTGATGGAAAATTGACTACCACTCTCTCTGTGGCTATCTACCTCTCCAGTTCCTCTTCTCCCTTTCTGCCCTCTTCTTCATACATAACAATGGAGCAACACGCAGATACCATTTCCCAAGCCTGGAAAGCCCCTCCCAGGACCTTTCTCCCATCCCCACCCACTCCTCCCCTTTCTCTAAGACAAGGCTCATGAGCCATAATTATCATTCTCTAACTCCTTCCACGAGAGTGGGCAGGTGGTTACCAACACACAGTGTAATCATCCCTTTTACATGCTGTCTTGGGATTTCCTTCTACGCATTGGAATCATCTGTCTTGCGTGCACTTTTCAAGTCAGAACTATGTGTTAGTTGTACGTATATTCTCAGTGCCTGCCACAATATCTGCCACACAAAAGGCCAACAATTAATATATGTGAAACTGAGGCAGTGAATACGTTCAATTTTGGAACACCTTTCTGTTGAAGGAATTTTAAGAACACAAGTGTGTGAGTTTTCTTTTCCTGTAAGCGTGAGGATAATGTAGCAGACATCCTTTAATCCAAGCTCTACTTGGAATGGGATAGGAGAGGAGAAATAGCACTTTTTACAGAGTCTGTTATCATCAGAGGAAAATATGTAAGATGTGAGATTCATTAAAAAAAATACTTTGGTATCTGTAAGTCTGTTCAGTATGCTGTAAAACACTTTGAGAAAGTGGTCTTTTACAAATGTGTTCAATGAAATCATAGCTAAAGCTATTCCAAGTGAGGTAGTCACTTTTATTTTAGATTCTAAAAGCTTCTGTTTATAGACAGGCTAGCACTGTGTTGAACTTGGATTTTTCTCTTGACAATGATATATACACAATTGATTCTATCACCTAGTTATTTCCTGCCTTCAACTTATTTTCCTACAACAAAGGATGGAAAATATTCACGACTCACAACATATGTATATTTGGAATAGTTCTTTCTGTATTTTTTTCCCACTTTGAAGAAATGGACTTTGATCTTCAATGTACCACGTGAAGGGCCTTTGAAGGCTGTACCTAATGGGAAAATAAACAAGCCAAGAGCTGCTGCAACCTACGATATTTGCCATGAGAACTGTGAGTCTCCCTCCCAGCCTGTTGGTCATTCATCTGTGTGCGTGAAAGTCTTCATTTTGAACACCACTGTTTTGTATATGTGCCTTGGAGGTTTGGTTCACATATCTAAACACTAGCTCAGTGTTTTTACCAGTTGCTGCAAAATTCTTTCATCACTTCTGAGGGTGATTTTCTTTTTTCTTACTGAGTTTTGCTTGCTGAAGTCTTAGACAGTTAAGGAAGACCTCCCCACAGACCAAAGAGCATCACTTGATCTTTTGATTGACTTAGTAAAGAATTCCCCCAATTTCCAGTTGACTCGGACAGACATGAAAGGTGTGGTGGATGTTGCACTGGGTGGCCCAGATCCCCCAGGGGACACTCCAAGCTACCGGGAGTGTGGGCTGGTGACAGCTTAGCTGAGCCACTGAGAAACCTTCTCCTTTCTTGCCCCAGTACAACAGCAGACACTTCATGAAAACTCAGCTTACTATCCTGGCCTTGGGGCAACTTTGAAGCGCCATCCAAGCCGCAGGACCCCTCATGGCCCGCCTCCCTCTTCCTCACTCCCTTGGGTGGCCACTGGGAGATCTCTTTCATACATGTCCCACCTACATGTATTAATGTGCCAATTTCTTTTCTGGGATGTAGGGAATTCACCAATGAAGCAGAACCGAGGAAAGGCTGATATATTCGGCAGGGTTCTCCAGAGAAACACAACCAATAGGAACAATAGGAACAATATAAAATAAGGAATTAGTGCTGGTAATTATGGAAGCCAAGAGGTTCCATGACCTGTAGTCTGAAAACTACAGATCTATGAGACCGAATGTTATTCAAATCCAAGTCCAAATCCAAAGACCTGGGAGCCAGGAGAGCTGGTGGTGTGAGTCCCAGTCTGAATGCAGAAGCTCAGCTTGTCAGCTCAGAATCAGTGAGGCACAGACAGCCAGTTCTCCCTCGTCCTACCTTTGGTTCCTGTTGGGCCTCCAACCGACTGGATCAGGCTGGCCCACACTGGCAAGGGCAGTCTGCTCTACTCAGTCCGTCAACTCAGATCCAGAATCTCATGCTTACAGATCCAGAATCTCATGCTTACAGATAAACCATGCATAAAAATAAACTAAAGTTGAGTCATTATCCTAACATAAGAGCTAAGAATGTGAAATTCCTCAAAGAAAATAGAGTAGTTTGTTCTATTTGACCTATAATGGGGTTACAGTCTGATAAAACCATCAAAAGAAAAAAATGCATTTAACACCCCAGTAAACTCATCAAAAGTTAAAAAATTGTTAAGTTCGACCATTATAAATTCATATGCTCTTCACTTACAATGAAACCAGGGGCCTGATGAATGTATCATAAAGTGAAAATACTGTTAAGTCGAACTATTGTAAATTCGGGACCATCTGTAGTGTCTGAAAAATGGCACCAGAAGTATAAGCAATAGAAGAAAAAAAAATAGAGAAATTGGGCTTTATTAAAATTAGAACTGTATATCACCAAAAGCTGGCACCATCAATTATTGATGTTCTTGATGCCATCAATAAAGTGAAAAGATAATCTGCAGAAGGAGAGAATATTTGCAGAGCAGATATCTGATAAGGGATTTATATCCAGATATACAAAAGAATGATTACAACTCAACAATAAAAGGACAACCCAATTGACAAGGGATGTCAATAGACATTTCTCTAAAGGTGATATACAAATGGCCAGTAAATGCATGTAAACATGTTCAACATCATTAGTCATTAAGGAAATGAAAGATAAAACTGCAGGAGGCACCAGATACTGGATACTGCTCCACTCTTACTGAGATGACTGTAATCAGAATATTCTGCTAACAAATATTGGCACAGATGTGGAGAAATGGATTCCTCACATATGTTACAGGAGGGATTTTAAAGAGGTGGAGACAGTTTGGAAAAGAGTTTGATAGTTACTCAAAAGTGCTAAACACAGTTACCCTATACCCTATCCATTCCGCTTCTAGGTATAAAAATGAAAACATGAACACACACACTCACCCCCCCCAATATTTATACTTAAATGTTCAAAGCAACATAATTCATTGTACCTAAAAAGCAGAAACAACTTGAATGTTCATGAGTTGGTAGATAGATAAACGAAACGTGGTATATCCGGGGAACACCATTTGGCCGTGAAACGGAGTTACATACTATGATATGCTCTGACATGAATAAACCTTGAAAATAGTGTGCTAAGTGAAAGAAATGAGACAGCGAAGGACTCTTACTGAATGGTTCCATTTATGTAAACTGTCCAGAATAGGCAAATCCAGAGAGAGAAAGCAGGTTAGCAGTTGTCTGGAGCTGGAATAGGGAGTGGGTGAGCGGGGATTAGGAAGACTGCTAAGGAGTTCAGAACTTCTTTGGAGGGCATTGAAAATGTTCTAAAATTAGATCTTTGAGATAAAATTCAGCACATCTCTGAATGACTTTAAGTGTTACGTCAAGTGCAATGATCTTTTCCAGTTCAGGTTTTTGGGACGTTCAAAGGCAGGTATCTGGTAGTGTGCTAACTGGAAGACCGTGCGCTGAGACTAATAGCAGCTCCAGGGAAAGGCGAGGAGTTGAGGACTGAGAAAAGAACTCTGGAGATCAAATGGCTCCTGGCCTTCAGGGTGTTCACACACAAAAGTACTTTCAATTCTGAATTTCCTCGGGTTCCTTCACCTCCCTCCACGGGTATAGAGAGCAGAGGGAGACAAAGCCTTCCAAGGACAGCCACGCACCATGGCGATCAGCAGCCGGCCTGTTGGTAGGTTGGGAATACGTTGTTTGACTTTGGGCTCTGGTTGTACGGACATATTGACATATCTCAGTACGTATCTTGATACACACGTACATAGTGCAATGATTACTACAGTCAGGTAAATTAACAAATGTATCATCTCTTATAATTACCTTTGATAATTAATTATAGATTCAGTAGTTACTCATTTACCAACTTTGTGCTGAGCACTCACCTCTTTGCATAGTTTGTGCCATGTTCCAACTAATGCTGCAACTCATAAATAAATTGCATGTGTAGGGGAATCATGTTTTAATAAGCTGTAGAGTCAAATAAACCTGGGTGAATCCACCTTTTATTAGTTGTATTGCTCTAGGCAGAAATATTTAGCCTGAGGAGCCTTAGCATTCTTGACTATAGGATAAGTAAAGGAGGGGGGAAACTAACTATATGTCATTATGTTGTGAAAATTTATTGAGATAACATATCTCAAGCACGCAGCTCAATGCCTGGAATAAATAATCTAAATTTAAGCTCAATTCCATGGATGTAGATTATGGTTCATGTAGAAAGCATCATAATACCTTTCAACCCAACTTCCTCATTTATAGGTAAGAAAATGTGTGCCCTGGAAATATTACATGTTTGACCCAAGGTCACACATGGTAAAATCTGCATTGAAACCCAATTATTCCAATCCCTACTTCAATGCTTTCTTACCACTTCACATTAATTATGAGATATGTTTGCTTTCTGTCTTTGTAACTTGCTTTCCCTGATTTAGCATTCTTTTTCACTTAGAGATTCACCATGGGGCCTTACAATACTTTTAAAAATGTTACCTTATAAAGCCTTATACCTACCTGTATCATGTCTCAATCCCAAGGAGTATTCATTTATTCTTCATGTGTTAGTTCTATGACTGTAACACATACCTGGGTAATCAACTTACAAAGAGAAAAGATTTGGCTCAGAAGTTTGGAGGTTCCAGTCCTTTTACATTTGGGCCCAGGATGAAGTCCATCATGGTGGGGAGAGAATGGTAGAGCAAAACCACTTATCTCATGCCCAGAAAGCAAAAGACAGAAAGAGGAAGGAGCTGAGTTCTACTGTCTCCTTCAAGGTTGTGCCCCCAGTGATCTAATTTCCTTGCTTTAGGCTCCGCTTCCTAAAGATTTTGTCACCTCCCAATAGTGCCATGGAGATGCATGGGCCTTTGGGGGAAGCATTTAAGATCCAAACTATAGCACTTTGCTTTTTATCTTTAGTTAATTCTCAATCCCTGATAGTTTGTTAATCTCATTCCCAGAGTAACTGAGTTTTTCAGTTAAGGTTTGGTGATAGAAGGTCTATTTTGTGTTAGAAGGTCTAAACAAGATGGCAAGGCCATTTTTCAGTAGAAGACCTTCTTGACCACACTCAACCGACAGTCTTAGAGCGGAAGATGCTGGATGTTGCTATTGTGCCTGCTTCCTATGGAGAACAGGGCACCCCAGAGGCAGTGCCCTGCCTTAAAAGCCCTCTGTGGATCCCCACACGAGTCTGCTCCTGGCTCAGCAGTTCCTGCATGACCACTCATTGATGGAGCCCAGGCTTGCTTGTGACAATGACACAGACAGAGCTGCCTGCATGAAGGGAGGAAAAGAAAAGAGCAAAAGAGAGGATTTTCAAATGCATTTAGCACAGTACTTCAAGATACTAAACAGCCCCTCAAACATTTTTAAGTAAGTAAAAAAAAAAACAAAACCCAAAGGCCCAAGGTAGATAGCGGTTGCACCACAACACATGCTATCATTTGTGTCATCTTCCTTTCAAAAAATAGAAGGGGATAAAAGAATTTCTCTCAGCAGAGTTCAGGCATCAGAAGAGAGCATTCAGAGCAGAGAATGAGAGAGCTACTGTACATCTGATGAAGTCATGGGCCTAACAGTAACTGGGGAAATGTTGGGAGAGCCCCGCAGAAGAACACAAATCTCCTGAAACACAAGAGTCAGGTGAACCCATGGCTCATTTGAGGACCCAAAATGAGTTGTTTCAATTGCCCGGACCTTGTAATAATTTGAAGAACTACTCATCCTCGAGTCTGAGCACAAACTCATTGAGATCTGGTAAAAGCAGATTAAAAAAAAAAAATGATAGCAGCACATGTTTGCTGAAGCTGCCCAGGTGCAGCAGTAAGACTAGTTTGCATGGAGAGAGCTTAATTAACCCAATAAAGAAAAACATTGGACCTCAAACCTGACCACCCCTATACACACCTACATGTGTCCATGCATGTGTACATGCACACCCACGCACACACGCAGATAAGAATTCCCTGGTCCAATATGAGCATCAGACCCTGAAGGAGAACCGAGGGCTCTAACTCCCATTCACAGTCCTCTTCCACCAGCCACAGCTTCCCCACCTTAATGATACATTAGAATCCCCTGAGGACCTGTCAAAAAATACTAATGCATGCCTCGCCCCCATTCCACTCCATTAAATCAGCATCTCAGAGGGAGGGGCCTAGCCATGAATAATATTTGCAAAGTTCCTGGGTGGCTTGAATGAGCAACCAGAGTTACAGACTACTGGGGTGCACCGAGCTGTTCCCCTCCCTCCGAGAGCCGCACTCTCTGGCCATGGCTCACCTTTTCCTGTGGCTTCATGAGCCCCCAGCTAGCCGATCCCTTTCTGGTTTGGTGCCTCTTCCTGATTTTGATGGCTTCATCTTTGCTTCTCCTCACCCGCCAGTTATTGTGGGCAGTGATTTTCTCCAGAGCTTTCCTTTGGCTCCTGGATTGGGTTGAATGGTGGCTCCCCGAGAAATTGCTATTCAAATGGCACTTACTCAGAAAGGACTTTCCTATCCACGCTACAAAAACAGCACATCTGCCCAACCCTGCCACCTGCCATGTCCCTCCCTCTGCTTCCTCTCCTCTCTGCCACCAGCTGTCACCAACTTTCTCTCCATAGACAAACAGGCAGGCGGCTATCCAGGTATCCCAGGTCTTTGTGAGAAACAGTATAAAAATGAGCCAGGTGTTAACTCCCGCTAACTGCAGTTCAGAAGTGTCGCTGAGCAGTGCCCGCTCTGTCATTTGTTGCTCCCGCAGGAAGATCCCTGTTAGATGTGCTTTTTTGGAAACAGGGTACAGAGAAGCTGTCTGTCCCTTCCAGCTCTGGTTCTTGTCTTTGTGAAGCTTCTGTTGCAAGGCGTTCATTGTGTGTCTGCTGGGCTTCCTTCTCCCTGGCTTCTGAGAAATTTGGGGCTCGATTTGAGGCTGACCAATAGCAACTTTGTCAGACATCTTTCTCTCTGGCTGTGATTTTTCCCGGCCCACGTATATCTCTCCAACCCTAATTGTTTGTGCCTGTTATGTTATGTTATGTTATGTTGTAGTGTTTACTCTTTTTGTAATCCAAGGATGAAGGAGAAGAAAAGGCAGCTAATTACAGAGATGCAAGTGAATAGATAGGCAGATAGAAGGTGAAATTTCTTGACTGCATTTGGTGGCCCCCTGAATCCACCAGGTACATGGGAAATTCAGCGTCACCTGGGATAGAAACGGAAAAAGGTGGAAGGAGACAAATAGCACAGTCAAGTTCTGAGGTCAAGATTTTGCTCACACGGTCCTTCCATGTCATATTAAATGGATAATATGTATCTACAGGTTTATAGAATTGCCGAGCAGGAACCAACAGCTGATAAATGCAAATACTTCCTTACAGAAAGGGGGAAAACTGAGCACCGTGCTATTTGCCTAAGGCTCAGAGCAATTTACTGGCAGGGACAATGGGATGAAGATCTTTTTTTCTCTTCCCCCAGCCAGCCAAAAGCTTTTTCCATAATACCACCCACAAAGTTGCTACGCTTCCTCTTTGTGTATGAAAAATTTTTCATTTGAGGTCCTTGGAAAGTGTGCAAAGAGGTTATGCCTGCATATGTATAATTCCTCTTTTTTCCCCCACAGACATTCCAAATTCAATACACGGACAGGAGGAAAGGGGCCCCCATCATCGCCCTCCGAGCCCACCCTTGTTTAATGCTCTGGCTTAGGAGCGAGCTGGTGCCCGTCAGGCAGCTGCAGCTGGGCAGGGTCCGCGCACAGAAGGCGCTCGTCAGAAGCAACAGGGTGGCAGGTGGGGGGCCTGAGACTGCTGGGTGGGGAACACCAGGTGGCAGGTGGGATCATCAGAGCAGGGGGTTTTCAGGAAAAGCTGCCTGCTGGGTCCAGGAAGGGGAAGATAGGGATTCCAGATGTTCCCCAAATATGTCTGGTTTCAGTCAACACCGAATGAATCTCTAGCACATGTACAAAGGTTCTTAAAAACCTGTAAAATCCGAGAGGGAGAGAAGACGAAAAGTAGAAAGTGGAGACCTTGCTGCATGCAGATACCAAAAGCCTCCAAGGGAGGGGGGTTAAACACCAGACTACAGCAGGCCACACCGCACCGCTTCACTCCACCCCACTCCACTCGACACCAAATCCAACACAGCAAAGTCTCCCGGGCCAGTGGTGTTAGCCTTAGGTCTTGGCTTTCTGATGGAAGTAGCTCCGCTGAACGGGCGCAGGTTGTATTTGGCCGGTTGTGGCTGAGTGGTTTTCAAAGGGGGCTTCTGCGCTCGGCAAAGCCCACTTCAGCCCCGGATGTCACACTGTTTCTTCGCTGGCCAGCCAAGCGCAGAGCTCTGCAGGCGGGGCCTCCTTGGAGAAGCCTGGGGCCCAGGAGCTGCCCGCCAGCGAGAAGGCCTGGCAGAACCGGTGTAGCGTCTGTGCATCCATCCTCTCGCACCTTACGGCTGTGATTTCCCAGACAGCCAGAGCCTTTTCAGCGGGACTCAGCAGTGCTGGACACGAGCGCTGTGGATTTCGCGCGTGCGTCAGCACAGGGCCTCTTTCCACCGTGCAAAGAGATGGCCCTTGGTCTGTGACAGTCACCGCAGCGGATCTGATGACGGGTGTACAGCGGCTCTCAGAACAGCTAAGAGAGTGGTCAACAGAGCCAAGACAGTGGCCCGACTTCTCAGGAGATTCACGCCTCTGACCTTAGAGTCACTGCTGTGCATTTCCGCACGTCGCCCTCTCTTTGTTTCAAAGTTTGTTTAAGTCCTTGCTGGGCGGAAGACGTTACAGACATGCTGCCTCTCTTTGCATCTCTGTCTCCCTTGCCTACCTAAGGGGGTGGAGGGAATGAGATTGCGGGGTGTGTGCTGGTTAGGCCACAGCGGAAATGAGCTGGGTATCAGGGAGAACATTCTGTCCAGCAGTGAGGCCCCAGTCACTGTGTCCCCAAGCCTGGCCCAGTTACTTCTGCATCTCCGAGGTTCACAGATAGACGTGCGGAAATTAGGCCTGCACTTTCCTCTCTATCTGGGACATGGGCCTAAGAGTCAGTGTTTTTGATACGTGCTTATTGCGCATATTTAGTTTACTAAAAGGCAGTTAGATGATTGCCAGAAAGAGAACACTCATGTGACCATTCCCCTGCCAAGAAACAGAACTTTAAGCCAATGGGGTGGGGCAGGTCTGTAATCCCAGAACACTGAGGCAGGAAGATGGCAAGTTTGAGTCCAGACTGGGTAACTTAGTGACTTACAGAGATCCTGTCTCAAAATGAAAAAAATAAAAAGGACCGGGGATGGAGCTCACTGTGAAGGTCTTGTTTTCATTCCCCAGGTTTGCAAATCAATCGATCGATCCATCTTTATTGACAGTAGAGAACCTGTCACGTTTCCCCTTCCCAAAGGTGACCAGTATCCTGCTTTCATGCAATCTCATCCTCAGGGTAGAGGCATTTAAACTTAGGGGTACATTTGAGCATGCACCATAGTACAGTGGCCTTGCCTTCTATTTAGGGAACACTTTGAGTTCCCCAGTGGATGCCTGAAATGGCCCCGAGTACTCGACTTTATACAGAGGCATGCTTCTTTCCTGTGTAAACATACCTGTGTTAAAATTTAATTCATAAATTTGACATAGCAGAGAGCAACCGTAGTGCCTAATTAAAAAATGGCACAGTGACACAAAATTCTGTAGTAAAAGTTATGAACATTGTCTCTCTCAAAATACCCTATCGTGCAGTAATATGTCAAGGTTAGGGTTGACCACAGATCATTGAAACTATGGCAGTGAAACTGTGGGTGTGAGGGGGTGTGATTGGAGTTTTGTCTTATTTATTTATTTATTTATTTTTGAGTTCTATAAAACCAGAACCATGTAACATGTAGCTTGACAGTGGGTCTTTCTTTGTCTCTTCTCTCTTCTTTCTTTCTTTCTTTCTTTCTTTCTTCCTCTTTCCTTCTCTTTCCCTCCTTCCTTCCTTTTCTCCCTTCTCTCTTACTCTCTCTTCCTCCTTCTCTTCCTCCCTTCCTTCCTTCCGTCCGAAATTCATTGTGGGATTAATTCACATTGCTGCTTCTAGTTGTAGTTGTAGCGTACCTTTTATGACTAAACCAACATGCATTGATTTATTCTGTAGTTTGTGGACCTTGGGCTGTTTGCAGTTTTGGACGTTAGGAATAACACTGGTCTGAACATTCTCATATACATTTCTGTTGGTCTTACAGCAAGAGTGGAGTTGCTGGGCATGCTTATCTTTGATGCTGGTGATAATGCAAACTGTTTTATAGACTTGTTACTGCCAGTCCAGTTTCAAGAATCTCTGTATTTTTGTGGATTAGAAGGTAGGAGCAATCAGAGTGAACCATACATGTGAGTATTCCATCTCACTCGCATCCCAAACTGGTGGAGGAGCTGGCCAGGTTTATTTTCAACTGGAGTTCCATTGCTAAATTTAACTTCTCCTTTGAAATAAAAAGAGAGAGAGAGAATGAAAACACATTAAAAAATAATAATTTTCCCTTTGTTGGTTTTTGCTAAATCTTCTTGGTCAAATGTCCTAAGCAACTTCTTTTATTTATTTATTTATTTGTCAGTACCAAGAATCGAACTCACAACACACAACCTTGCACCTGGCAGACAGGCTCTTAAGCCACTGAACCAAACTCCCGGCCCTAGTTTTTTGAGGCAGGGTCACACTATGTAGCTCAGGCAGGCCTTGCTCATGTTGTAGCCCAAGCTAGCCTCAAACTCACAACGCTACTCCTACCTCAGCCTCCTGAGTGCTGGGATTAAACATGTGTGCCACCATGCCTGGCTCTACACAACTTCTTGACCTGTCCAGGAACTAAAATTGATATGCAGGAGAGCTTGTCACCTGCCACGGACAGTGTTGTGCTCAAGGGACATCACACTCCACAAGCAAGGAAGAGGTTGACTTTGGTGGAGTTTAGTTTTATGGGAGGGAGATACTGGTAAGACAATGCTTTGTATTTGCAGGGGACGGTCTTTTCCAGGACTGTGGGTACCAAGATCTGTAGGCACTCAAGTCCTTTGTAAAACATGGTGCGGTATTTGTGTATAACCTATGCACATCTTCCCATGTACTTTAAATCATCTCTACATTTCTTATAATACCTGATGCATTTAATGCCATAGAAGTAGCTGTTGTACTGTATTATTTAGGGAATAATGACCAGAAAGAGAATCTGTACCTGTTTGGTACAGATGCAATTTTTTTCTCAAATATTTTTGACCTAAGATTGTTTAAACCAGTTGATACGGAAGACTGACTGTACAGAATTACAAACTGTGACATGTTCTAGATAGGAAAAGAGTAGAATGTGGGCGGAGGGTGAAGGACTGTGGGAGTAATGGCACTTTCAAGACAGAGAGTTGTGGAGAGGGAGTGGAAGATTTTTGTGAAGAACCCGGTGAAGACTTCTCCCGGCAGACACGACGGTCTCTCGCGTGGGTTCTCACGGAGGATGTGGGGTGGAAGGCGTGGAGGGCGGGGTGAGGTGAGCTGTGAGAGTAGCAGGACCCAGGCGTGGAGCCTGGCGGGCCCTGGCGAGGTTGTGGCGTCTGGGGTGTGATCTCGTGGGCGAGGGTACAGGAGCGCCCTGGCTATGTGAAGAGAGCGGGTTGTTGGAAGCCAGGTGAGGAGACAGAGGCCAGGGAGGCACCTGCGGTCACCCAGGCAGCGCTCATGGTTCGGCTGGAGGAGGATGTTGCCAGTAGGTTTGGAAAGATGCGACTGAAATTCAAGAAACACGAAGAGCTGGGAGCAAGAGGTCTGGTGATGTGTCTCATACATAGAGCAAAGAAGGGACCTGGAAAGAATGACTCCAGGATTTCTGGTTTGAAGAACAGGGCAAAGGGAGTTGACATTTAGTAAGATGGGGGAATCTTTTCTAAGGACATTAAATGCCTTTCATAGAGTTTTGTTTTGTTTTGCTTGAGACAGGTTCTTGCCGTGCAGTTTAGGCTGGCCTTGAATTCACTATGCAGCCCAGGAAGGCCTCTGAACTCATGATGACCCTCCTGCCTCAGCCTTCTGAGTGCTGGGACCTTTTTCATAGCTTTTAAAATTCACTTTACCACCATCCTCCTATAATCCCAATACCTTCTCCACTCAATTTCAAAATAAAAGTAATTTCCTGGTTTTTGTTAACAGACATTCTTTTATCTTCTTCCAACATTATCACTTATTCCCTAAGTTACTATTTATATGTTTAAAGTGTCTGGTATATCTGGGTCAAAGTTTTAATTTGTAAATTGACGTGTGAGTTCTTTTTACTCCACACCTATAGACGTAAGCCAATCTTTCAATTTTAAGTAAAGATATATTCCTCTGATATACAAGATAGCAGGTGTAGATATGGTTCTGAGAACAAATGCAATTGCTTAAAAAATGATCTTTTGGAGCTGGGGGTGTGTCTTAGTAGTAGAGCAGGAGCTTAGCATGCATGAGGCCCTGGCTTTGATTGCCAGCACAGAAAACATAAAAGAAAAAAAATTTTTGAGGAAAACATTTGTGAAATATTGAAACAGTATGTTAAAAAAACGAAATATTATGTTAAAACCTAATAAGAATCTTGAAGTCAGCAATGTGAAAGAAACAACAGTTAAAAATTTACTTCCAGTACCTTTTTTTTTTTTTTTGCGGCACCGGGGATCGAACTCACAGGCTCGCACCTGCCAGACACGTGCTTAAGCTGCTGAGCCAAACTCCCGGCCCTGGTTTTTTTGAGGCAGGGTCGCACTATGTAGCTCAGTCTGGCCTTGTGCTCACGTTGTGGCCCAAGCCGGCCTCGAACTCACAACGCTCCTCCTACCTCAGCCTCTCGAGTGCGGGGATTAAAGGCGTGCGCCACCACGCCCGGCTTTTTTTTGTCTTTTTGAGAGAGGGTTTCACTATGCAGTTCAGGCTGGCCTTGAACTCACATTGCAGCCCAGGCTGGCCTCAAACTCAGAGTGATCCTCCTGCCTCAGCCTCCTGAGTGCTGGAATTACAGTCACGTGCCACCACCCTGGGCACTTCTTTGGACTTATGAATTACATGATATTTAATTCTTTTGAGGCTAAGAATTTTTAATTCTTTTGAGGCTAATTAAAGTGAACTTCCTGTGTACAAAAATATAGAATGTGATCAATTTCTTCCAGATATGCTTTTTTGAAAGTAAAGAATTTTGAAAGTAAAGAATTTTTTGAAAGTAAAGTATTTTAGGGTAGAGTTTGTGAGGAAATTAGTAATTTTTTAGACTGATCAATCTAGTGCATTTTTAAAATTTGGTGTAAAATTAGCAAGTCTATCAGCACCATTTTTCAGGGCCCTGAAATGTTGTTTGATCAGCTGAAAGCACAGTGAAAACCTAAGAAGCTACATGGTTTTATGGGGCTGTCCACCTGCACCTCATCACTTGGATGAGGAAGGGCCAAGGTATTCTTAGTTGTAGACAGCAGGATCCACTCAGCTAATCTAAGCAGAGTTAGTATAGAATTTCCAGAGAACTAAGTGTGGATATTTCAGTCAGGAAGAAGCAACCAAAGACACAGTCACCCTACAATGACTTTTCTAGCAGAACCTTGATGGTTTCTACTTACAGCTACTCAGCCTACACACTGCTGGGTCCAGAGAGAAAGACTTTGGCCATGGCTGCCCCAGAAGAACAAATGCTTCCACCTCTGGAAGATCCCACCTTCCTTCTCTAGCACCACTTTCCTGGCTCGCTTTTGCTGATCGAGACTCAAGTGGGTCCTTCTGTTTGGTGTAATCTACAATGCTTGCCTACTCTTGTAAGTAGGCTGACAGTGTGGCCAGTCTCAACCAGGGTCTAAAAAGTGCTTGCTGGGAGGGAGTCTGGGAAGCATGGCTTTTACTTTGCAAGCCTCTACAGAGCAGATAAATTCCTTTGATGACCTTGAGATGATGTTAGAAATAATTTACAGCGTCTGCTGCAGACAATGACCAGAATCACCAAAAGAAACCATTTCTCAAATCACTAGTCTCCTGCTCCCAGCACTAAGTCTGCTCCAAAGAAACACGTATTGGAGTCTTGGTTATATTTATTAAATGTTCTCTTTTTGAGCACTTCCTCTTTCAGACCAGATCGTTATGCATGGAACACATCCATTTAGAGCCAACAAGCTCTGAGGGGCCCTGTCAACCCATGGAAGTCTTTGGACACCGGACTGTCATCAATCTCTCCTGATCTCAGTGGCCTTTCATTTCTCTGATTTCTGTTAGGCCTCTTCTGGTTTAGGTCTACTCAAGGGATAGATTGCATTTCTTATCTTTAGGGTACTAAGCTAACCTAAATTTTGAATAATGATGGCACTATTTACTTTTGCTTCATGGGACAGTGGTAAAGACAGAGTGGTTTTTAAAAAATGTCTTGGGTCAGAGATGTTAGAGGAGGCAACAGTTTATTACTTCAGATATCTCAAGGTTGCCTCTGTGGACTTAGTTACTCAAAGAGTACAATCATTCCCTGATAGGCAGAGAACACAGTGTAGATAGTGATTGATTCTAACTGACTTCCTGCCAGGAAAGATCTTGTTGACAAAAATTATAATACTTTCATGGTTTCCTCAAGTAGGAGTCTGAGAATACGTTTGACAATCTTACCACAGGTCCCAATACTGTACCAGAAATTGGATTCCCTGAGGAAGGTGAGAAGAGAGCAATGATGTCTAATTCGTCACATCTTTGTGGACCAGGAACATGCTCAAGTTTGTACTGGCTCATCTCACAGCTCAGACTGAGTGCAGGGTTAGCAGCAGAAATCCTGGATCTTGTTTAGAAGGACGTGATCCAGCATCAAGAACAATGAAACCAGTAAAGATCCTAGCCCCTGAGACAGAAGAAGGAGGCTTGGTAGTTCAAGTTTGATGCTTTCCTTATCATTCAGCCTCTATTCGGACCTGGGCTCTGACATCTCCTTCATAGTTTCATTAAGATGCTGCAGCAGGCAGTGATGTAAAACCAGAGTTGCTACTGGCTTTCAACACCTGGGAAAACCATGCAGGAAGGAATATAACACGCAGCCTCTTCCTGCTGAAGGGAACAGGGAATTCTGAGGATTGGAGTTGAAAGTCTCCATACAGAAGCTTCTTGACTGATCACAGATTTCATCTTGATAAACTCATTCGAAGTTGAAAATACCAAAAGTGGAAATGCATTTGCTGTACCTAACCTACCGAGCAAGCTCACTTAGTGTACAGTACATGGGGGATGGTGTCAGGGCTTCCCCTGGTTTACCTGGTGGCTGACTCCGGCTGTGGCTTGATGTCACTGTCCAGCATTTGAAGAGGGAATCAGATTGTGTCTCATTAGCCCGGAAAAAGAGAAAATTAAAATTTGAAGTAAAGGTTCCACTGAATGTTTGGCACCATTGTGAAGTTAAAATCTCTTTTAAGTCAGGTACCATCTGTGTTGCCTTTTGGACTTCTAGAAATAAACTGTTGATGAATTAGAAACAAGGAATAGAAAGCAGAGGAGAAGGAGAAAAAGAATCCTTAGCATGCTGGTAACACAGTTGTGGCTCACTAAGGAAGATATTTGTCTTGGTCTCCTCTCCCTAACAGAAAGTAGTAATCGGGCGGGAAGAATTTAGAAAAATACACAAGTCACATATTATCAGTGGAGAAAGTAAAAGCCAAAGAAGGCAACACTGACACCTGAGAAGAAAGTTTTGTTTCATAGTGCCTAATTCACTGTCTTTTATAATGGGTTTTATTTGAAGTCTGTATTTTAAAGAAAGGCTTCCACTGGCGTAAAAGCGAAGAATGTCAATTCTAGTGAAGATACTTAACTAGAAGCTCGTTCAAGTTTTGTGCCACTTTAAAAGAAGCGAGTAGGTTTCATCTGCCATCAAGGACTCGTCATAAACCATTCCTGGCTCTTGCTGTCATTCCTTCTGGTGCGATTGTTCTGTCGTAGCCGCCTGCCCGCTACTGAGTCAGTAGTCACAAGGGGTGGCGTCCACATCCTGTTCACCTTTCTTTTTTCCCACCTTTTCATTTCCTGTACCACTCTTATGATTCGCAGCTCCTCGGAGATCAGCAGCAGAGGCTTGCTGGAAGGAACAGCGACGCTTTCTCAGTCTGGAGAGGGTGCACCTTTCTGCTAGGCACTCGCAGACTTCCAGGGCTATTTGGATCCCATGGAACAGAGGTGCCCTGAGGGTGGCTCTGGCAGGTGAGGGGGGTCCCCATGCCTGTGCAGGAGCTGGCCTCTGGCTGAGATTCAGAACTGGGGTTCCCATGGTCCTCTGAGAGCACAGGCTTCTTCTCTTGGACTTTCCAGTGCCAACTGTCTTGACCTCTCTCTGAGCTTTTTTTTTGGTCTGGGTCTTCTTGCCTCTCGTTTTAATGACTTCCTGACTCTGCTCTATTCCTCCTATTGCCTTCTCCGTCACTGTATGACTGCCTTATAACTTCAGCCCTTTCTAGATCCCTTTGATTCAGGTTTCCACTGTTTGATTCTCTGTCAAGTCAGCCTCACTGGTGCAGGGTCTTCCCTTGTGGCTTTCCTACCAAGAGGCTGCCCCTCAGTCCCATGTGTTGGACAGGGATGTGGTGGAGTCTTTAATAGATCACATGACTGCTTGGTCTTTGAAGACAGCAAGGTTTGTGGGAGGGCTGGGGCTGGGGTTCCTTAATCTATGATTTCTTTGAGTTCAACCCACAACAATGATCCTTGGATTATTTTTTTGTGACAGAAGGAGAAATTAGATGGCAAGCAATAACTGGTCAATGTAACTGAACATTTCAGGACTCAAATAGTGAGGTATAAATCCTGACTGTCTTAAGATCATTTTGCTAACTCACCAGTTCGCCTGGCATCAGTTTAGGACCAAGAACGCACGGTCCTCGGGGTCACCTGGTCAAGCTTGAAGTTGAGATCTCTCTGTTTTCATTTCCTGGGCTGCGCGGGTCCCCTGCTCTGTATCCCCTTGCCCTCCTACTATGGCAGCCGAGCTGAGTTTGCTGCATTAAAAAATCCAGGCTCAGGGAAATCTTGGCCCTCAGAGTCCGCCAAAGGGCAGTGGGGGAGAATTTCACAGCACTTAGGTTTTAGACCTCTCTCACATGCCTGTGGTTTGTGCAACAATGTTAATGAATCCTTGAGGGTATTTTTCATGATGGGCAGGCACCAACCATCCCCGGGATCTCCCAGTACTCTTTCACTGCTGCTGTAAAGGTCCCTGGACCTGAGGCGCATTTTCTGCTTCGAGGATGCAGCAATCCAGGTATCCCTAGCCCTGTGTCCAGCCTTACCCAGCTGGGAGACCCCTCTCTTAAGGGCGTGTGATGGGGCAGATGAGGGATATTTATGAGGCACAAACCATCCTTTATTTCTGCTTATCCCGCTGGCTTCTCTGTCACATTCTGCTCTCAACCGCACCTGCCTGCCTGCATTGCTGGCGCTGGCCACATCTTTGCTCTTGGCTAAGCTGCTCCCAAGTTGTGTCTGGAAGCTTTCTCCTTCCATGATCTTGGCTGTTTCTACCTTCCGTGTTGCTGCCTCTGAGAAGCTTGAGTTGATTCCTCTCTCTCCAGAACAGGACTGGATTTCACACCCTCTCAAGGCAACCAGTGATCAGTCCCGGAGGTCATTAGTGCCCAGCACGCAGAGCATGTCCAACATTGCATGAAACTTGACCCTGGCTAGTGGGATCTTCTTGTTCATCCTGGATTTAGTGTGATGCTCTACACTCTACTGGGACTCTCCAGTGGTGCTATAATAATAACAATAACCAATATTTCTAGAAAAATTCTGTGAATGTCAATACTCCACTAAGGGCGTCAGTGTATCCTGTTTTTACCTCGGCGTTCTTGTTGACTAGTGAGATAGAGACCCTCGCCCTTCCAGATTCTCAGGTTCTACATCCATGGATTCAACAATCGGACTGAAAATATTTTAAAAAATTGCATCTATAACAACCTGCATGCACATTTTTCCTTGTCATGTGCTTTCATACGGTCTAACAGCTATTATATTGTGTTAGGTAGTGTAAGAGATCTAGCAATGATTTAAAACACACAGAAGGCTATGCCTAGGTTACATGGGAATACTATGCTATTTTATGCAAAGGACTCAAGCATCCTGGGTTTTAGTTATCCATGGGGATCCAGAACCAATGTCCTAGCTACTGGGAGACAAAGATACTGTTTTGGACTCTACTATACAGACAGGAGACTGAGACCTGAGAGGAGATGTGAATGACCCAGACAGACAGAGGCTAAGTGGTGGAGGCAGAGTCTGAACCAGACTGTGTGGTCCCAGACCCATGCTGGGAACCTCTGCGCCTGTGGTGACACCACTGCCATCAAGCCCCTGGGCTCCTCTGCTCTGCAGCACTGGAGAATGCAGCGTGCAGATTTGTTTTGTGAGTCCCTCGCTCTCTACTGGGAGTCTTAAAAGTATCTTTGACTCAAAAACAAAACAAAAAAGCAAACCCCAAAGCCAGGGTGTTCTGCTGATGGAGACATGCATTATTTATTTTTTTAAAATTATGGTTTTTATTTATTCGGGTATAAATTCAATTTCTTCCCCTCTTCTGTTTTTGTTGTTGGTGTTAGCAGTGGTATTATTTTTAACTTATGCAATTAATACCAAAGTGCATTTTTCTTTCTCAGAGAAATAAACAAATTAAAATATATGAAGTAAACTGTCAAAGGCCTCTTCACAGCCCGCTTTTCCACGTCAGGCAATCCCATTGTTTCCCTCAGCGATAACAATTGTGAGGAGTTTGGCGTGGATCATTCAAGTCCCTTCTCTATATATTCATACACACAGATGGCGGCGGAATAAAGTTCTCTTTGCACATAAATGACACACTCTGTGCATTGTTGTTATGGGATCTTTCCTCACAACGGACCCCACATCATGGAGATTTTTTTTTTCATGGCTGCGAATAGATCAGCCTTGTTCTATTTGAGAGCTTCGCAGTAGGTATTGCTCATTAACTCTTTCCTTCATGGTGGGGTGGAAATTTGGGTTTGCCTCAGGAAAACTTGCAAATGAAAGCTTACTTTTGTTTTTAAAAAATTATTACTATTATTTGTTTTAGACAAATGCCCCCAAACAAGAATGTTTCTTCTGTGTTGACGTTATTGTTCCCTTTCACGCACTCACACAGGGAGCTGCTCGTCCTTTCTGGAGGGTGGAAAGCAGGCCACTTTGTTCTGGGACAATCAGGCACTCACCACTGTCTCCCCCTCCCTTCTGCCCTCCTGGCGGAGAGGATGCTGTCACCCTCGGCTACCCAGTTGCATAATGGTCTCCCAGCCAGCACCCAGTTTCACCTGTTTGTTCTCCAGATAGCCTGCCTCACTAGCACAGGGGTCGCCACCCATGTCTGAGGGGTGGCATGGTGGCGTATGTGCGGGACAATAAGTGTCACGTGTGTATGTGTCACGCGGTGGTGTGGGGTGTGTGTAGCAGCGTGTGTGGCATGGAGGGTGTGTCGTGTTGCGATGTGTGTGGTATGTGCAGTGCGGTGTGTGTATGTGTAGCATATGTGTGAGGTGTGGGACGTGTATGCTTTTGGTGTGGTACGTGAGTGTCGGGTTCTATGGTATGGGAAGGGGGGGATGTGCTTTTGCGTGTACAGTGGTATGTGTGACGTGTGTGGTGTGGTGTGGCATGTCAGACATGATGTGTGGGGTGTGTATGGTGTGGTGTGGTATGGTATGGGGTGTGCATGGTTCCAGATAGCAGCCTGTTCTCCGTGAAGGTAGGAGGCCCCAGAGAGGGAGGTTTGCCCAGGGAAGGGTACAGGAGGAAGCCTTGTTCCTAACCGTCCCTGTATCTTTGCCCTTGTAAGGATTATTCCCAGGGAAGAAGGCACATAGCACTGGTGAACAGATATTTCTCCTTTTGTTCTGGAAGGACAGTGACCACCCAGGAATCTGCAAACTTGGAATCTCCTTGTGGGGAGAATCCTGTGACGATATCTTCCTAGGAGGCATCTTTAGGGAAGATACTCTTCAACACATGGCTCAAGGATGCGTTTCGCTGGTGATTTTACAGGAATCCTTGGTAGGTCATGAGTCTATACTACCTCTAAAGGCCTATCAGCTGCTCTGTTTTTTGTTATTTCAGGGATCTACTCTACTACAACCAGACTAATGTTGATTTTTTTTTCTTAATTTGATTTGGAATTAAAGTTTTCTTTTCCATTAGCATCCTGAGTTTTTCATTAGCAGTTTTTTCTGTCCACTAGTGTCCAAAGGGATGCTTCGGCCATGAGCCCTCAGTATGTGGAAGTTGGACAAGTCCGTGTTCTGCTACGCAAGGCAGCTACCTAAAGATGTCTCCAATCTGGGACTTTTAAGATATTTCAAGGTCGATCCATTATGACACCAGCATGATGAGTTTTTTTTCTGTGAAAGACCATTGGAAAGAGTACCTTGGAGTTATGGTCACACAATATTTAAATCCTTCCTTCTTTCCTTCCTTTCTTCCTCCTACCTGCCTTCCTTCCCTTTGTAGTATACCATTTGTTTTCCCTAAGAATTTAAGTGTTCTTAATTCTATATATTGCTGTATTTCCCATTTTTTTTTTTTTTTTTGATACTGGGGATCGAACTCACAACCTCGCACTTGCCAGGCAAGCACTGTGCCACTGAGTTAAGTGCCTTGTATTTGCCTTTCTTTAAAAATATTTTCCATGTGATGTAAATAATTCACTCATTGTTTAAAAAATTGTAGGAACATGTAATATAGGAAGTGAAAATTTCTTATATGTGTGTGTCTCAGGGATGGCTTCACTTTTCTTGGGTTTTCATCTATCTTCTTTTCATTTCTCTCAGACAATGTATTTGAAAACAGCCCATTAGCATAGTTCACCTATGATACCTCCCCTCGCCTTCCCTTCAAAAAAGGAGTCAGAAGTGAATTCATGCATTAATTTACACATTCATAACCAGTAGTTGCAGTTCCCAGAGCCTGGGACTCTAGATGGTGACCAAGGTTAAAACAGTGTACTGAAGTTATTTTTAATGGCTCTTCAGTACATGAAGATGAAAATGCATAGGTCCCGTGTGTTATGCATGGAGGGAATCCAAGCCCTTCATTCCGTTTCTCTCTGAGGTTCGTAATGGGGTAAGGATACGTGCAGGAGATCGGGTGACGACAGAAAGGCACTGTGGCCTCAGTCCTCTATCAGCTGGGCCTCAGGTGACCCCTTTCAGCTCCAGCCCATCTTGAGAAGCAACGTCTATGCATGTGCAGACCCAGCTCAGCCTTCTACTTGGAAAGTCTTGGGTGGCACCTCCATAATCCCTCCCCAAGAACTGGGGAGATACCAGGGCCTCAGACATCTCAAAGCCCGGGGCTTGGACACTGTATCAACTGAGTCAGGACTGGCAGCCGGGAGCTTCCGCCAGTGCCCTGTCCTGTGGCCAGGCTTGGGGGCCTGAGCGGGGAGCCCTTTCCTCCCAGAGCGCCTGCATTTTTTGAGGATGGAGTGAATGTTTGTGTTTTCATGAGGCCATGCGAAAGGAATGTGAATTTTAGAAAAGAGCCCTATTTGTTAAGATGATAATTGCTAGAAGGCTCTGTGGCCGTCTACACTCGCTCTTCCACAGGCTCATGGAAGACTGAAGAACAGGGCTGGGCTCTGGCCCCGATGATTTGTGCCCAAGGCCCCTCCAGATGAGAGAATTTTGCTGTCCTTTCGCTTATAATTTTTACTAATGGCTTGGATTTCTCTTTGGCCACTGAATATTTCAAAGCAACTCACTGGTGTAAATAGCATCCAAGAACTGTCAAGACCTATGGGTTGCCCAGACTGACTACGCAGAGGGAGCACATTAATAGAATAATAAATGAGTGTATAAATATGCCTAATTTATTTGGATCAATATCCATGCCTGATTATATCGTGGGCTATTTCAGATGTTTCAAACCAAGCTTGGCTGGCCCCTGCAGACACCCCCTGCAGTCATTTCCTCAGGAAGTGACCTCATCTCCCCTCAAGGAGGAGGGCTCCCTTTAGTGCCAACCCTGGAGGTTGGGATCAACTGCAGTTTTTCAGTTGCTTCTCACAGCCAGGACAAGAGTCCTGGGACACAATCTGCCTCCTTGTGCTTTACATTTGCTCGGTGTCTTGGGGCTGAAGTGAGCTCACACGGTGGGGAGAGGGGTGAGGCAGGGAGGAAGAAAGGGCTTTGGGAACCTGGTTGTTTTCCATGCTTTCTCCGGGTCATGAAAGGGAAGACAGAGGAAGACGCCTCTTAGATTCGAACATCTGCCTGTCTTGGCTTTCATCATCTGGAAGTGTCAGCCTCCAGTACCCTAGATCTCCATGAGGAGCCGTGTCAGAGCCAGATAGTCCAGTGCAGAGCTTCTCCAGCCAGATTACGGACCTAGAAAGAATCTTCTTGTACACCTAACCAGCTGCAAGGCCGTGGGCTGCTTACTTAACTTCTTCACGCCTTAGGTTTTCCTGCCTGCAGATTGAGGGTGACAGCCCTGCTTGTCATGCTCTGAAGAGGCTGAGCTTCAAGCGGAGCAAAGAGGACCTCGAGACTACACACAAACCCACCCCGGAAGGGGAGGAAAGGGCATTGTTTCCACAGGTGACTGCTTGAGAAGTTTGATAAAGGTGACTTGGTTCTTTTAGGTCTCCTCTAAACACCTCCTTAACTCCAGGACGATTGTCCCCTGGTGTCCATCAGGCATGGGTTCCAGGACCCCAGCAGATAACAAACTCTCTGGGTGCTTAGGTCCCTTCTAAAAAATGGTCCAGTTTTGGTACAGAACTTGTATGAGCCCCCTATATACTTTAAAACATCTCTAGGTTACTTGTGATACCTAATGCAATATAAGTGCCAGGTGACTAGTTACTATACTGTATTGTTCAAGAGATAATGACAAAAAAAAAAAAAGTCTGTACATGCTCAGTACAGTCTGTTTTCTTCTTCTGAATGTTTCTATCTATGGTTGAATCCACGGATGCAGTTTTTTCCTCTCTGTCTGTTTCCTCTAAGCACCTCAGAGCACAGTGAACCAGCACTCAACTTTCAACTGCCACGGACTCTGGCCTCAGTGTGGCACCTGGACCCTCAGCGACTTCTGTCTCACTCTCTCTTACAAGTCATCGGGACAGCATGTGGCTTCCCCCTTTTGCGGTGACACAATAGCAAGTCCTCTCAACACTTGGTGTAGATCACGCTGCCCAACTCAGGCACTGCCTCCTCCATCTCCCCTCCCCTCCCCTCTTCTCTCCCTCCCCCCCCCGCCTTCCCTCCCCTCCCCCTCTCTGAGCTCCTCTCTTCTCCTCTCTTTTATTTTCTCTTCTTTTCTTCCCTTCCACTGTCTTCTTTTCCCTTTTCTTCTAGCAGTCCTGGAGACTGAACCCAGGGCCTTCACACTGAGCTACATCCTCAGTCCTTTTAAAATTTCTTATTTTGAGACAAGGTCTGGTTAAATTGCTGAGTTGCCCAGGCTGGGCTTGAACTTGCCTCACAGAGTGCTGGGATTGCAGGCCTGCCTGGATGGATGCAGGGGCCTTTCTTGCATCGCCCAACACGCTTCTAAGTCACCTCACTCGCTCACTCTCCTCCCTCCCGCCTTTAATTCCACCCCTCCCAGCGCCAGCAGAGGGAAAAATATCTTTGCCTTTAAAGCTCAGGATTTCCAGACATTATTGACATCTTGGGCTGGGTAATCCTTTGTTGTGGGTATGGGGCTGTCCCATGCATTGTAGGGTATTTGGCATGGTGCCTAGCTTTTACCCACAAGATGCTAGCAGCTCGCTTGGTCCCGGCTGTGACAACCAGAAATGTCTCCAGATAGCACAGATACCTTCTAGGGGGACAGGAGAATCACCCCCGGTTCAGAACCACTGTCTTAAAGGAATGCAAACTGCTTTTAAAATCCAAGCACAGAGATGGGGTGGGGGGAGGCCGGCTGGGATGTGTGGATGTGTGGAGAGAGGGCATCACAAAAACCAGCTGTGTGATGCACAGTCTCCTGTTTCCAGGGAGGACTCATGGCCTCTCTCGTCTCTCCTTCCAGCTAGGTCCCTGCTAAAAGGAAGAGGCATCCTGAAAACGGGGGGGAGGGTGATGGGGAGCCCTCAAGATCTTGACCACAGTGGAGAAGGCATAGTTTTGAATTGTGATTTCAGAAAGAGTTAGACGGGTTCTTTTTGTTGCTCTCTTTCTCCACACTTTATTCTTCTCAGCTTGGCTGGTGAGATGAAAAATTCAGGAGGTGCACGGCAGGCTCAGAACGGAGGTGGCGTCGGGCAGGCAGGGGGCCGACTGTGTACTCAGCCTTTGTGGAGAAGAGCGCTTCTTCCCCTCCTCTCTCCCTTCATCCTGCTGACTGGGGCGGGCTCTAACCAGGAGCCCAGGGCCCAGGTGCTGGGGAGTAGACTCCGCGTCAGAGATGCCGTCAGCAGGAGGGAAGGCCACCCAGCCAGCCGGACCTTGTCTCCTGGGAGCGGGGACAGGACAAGGGAGGAATGCAGTGAAAAAGCAGTTGGTAGGTGGTGCAGAGCCAAAGAGTCCGCATCCAGGAATAAGGGCTGGGTAAGAAGCCACAGGCAGCCAACACTATGGGCAGGAGGGTATGGAGGACAGACAGTAGCACGTAGCAGCCATGGTCTGAGAATATTAGGTGGAAAATTCTAGAAATAATGTTTTCAATTGCAGAGCATTCTGAATAGCATGACAAAATCTTTCATTGCCCTGCTCGGTTCCTTTGTCCTGAATACCCATGTTATAGACACTACCTGTACTACTGTAAAACTTAGTAACCATCTCAGTGATCAGACCGGCTGTCACAGTATCCGGCACTCATGTCCAGGGGCCCATTACTTCCTGTGGGCTCCGGATCCATTGGAGGTCTTGAAACGGATGCCCTGTGGATAACAGGGGATTGCTATGCCTGAGAGAGGTTCCTGTGGCCATCGGGGCTGCTGTGAACGACTGGCAAGAGATTGGATTCCGCTTCTCAATGAAGTTTGGAGAGGAAGCGAATTCCCATCGGAGGAAGCAATTGGGTTATGTGTGAAATTCCCTAACTCAGTGCTTCTCCAGCTAGAATCTGTAGACCTCTGGAGGTCCACAGACATATTTCCTGCAGTTTGCAAGTTTTCTGAGAATCACCCTGGCTTTTAGGTAAGCTAACGTGATTAAGAGGGTCATGTTCTGGGTCATTCACAATGGGTACAGTCCAACGCTGTGACCACTGGCTGTATGTGACTATTGAGACTTGAAATTTGTACATGGTGAGTCATGCTTCAAGTGTGCAACCCACTGCATTTTGTAGACTTAGTAAAAACACACACACACACACACACAAAATATCTTGTTAGTAGTTTTTTTTTTTACAGTCACTACCTGCTGAAATATTATTTTGAATATATTGGGTTAAATAAAATATATTACTAAGATTAATTTCATCTATCACTTTTTAAATGCTTTCACTAGTAAAAAAAAGTCCAGTCTTATCAAGCTGCAATTGATAAGTAAATAATGTATATATTTAAGGTGTGCAACAAAATGAGCTGCTAGAAAATGTAAAATTACATACGTGGCTCACATCCTCTCTCCCTCCTCTCCTTCCTTCCTTGCTTCCTTCTTTCCTTCTCCCTCTCTTTTCTCCCCACCATTCTGTGTCGGTGGTTCAGCCGCAGGGCCTTATGCGTGCACACCACTTGCTTTACCGCCAACCTACACTCCCAGCCCTCACATTATATTTCTATTGGACAGCATTGGTGTAGTTCACACATTCTTAAAGGGAACGTTCCTTAGTGGGCAAGAATTGGGTCTTGGCAGTGGTAGTGTTTTTATATATAACATTCAGCTAACATACAGCATATAAACAGGTATATGGAATATTTGTGGTATTAAAATTTCATAGAAGCTGGCTGTGGTAGCCCCTGGACTACACGGGAGACTCAGTCTCAAAAAAGCAAAACAAAGCAAAAATGCAAAAACCAAACGAAGAAATTCATAGGAGCAGTGATTAGAAAAAATATCTTTAAAAGCTGGATAATAATGGAAAAATTAAGAAACACTGATTGAGATATATATCATATAACCCAGCAACTACTCCCTGTGGAATGGCCTGTGCCTGCATTTGTGTTTAGGATCAGATTAGTGCCAGGTAGAAGCATTTCGATCGCCTTGAGCTAATGGGAGAAGAACTGAGTAGTGATGGCTATGTCCCAAATGAAGCAAAATGACACCAAGAGGCATTTTGTAAAGGAAGGTTTCAAATTAGTATGAAGGGCAAGAGAGGGAATGGTGGGAAGTCGTGCTCTATTATGTTTGGAGCTTTGCTTACATGTAATTTGTTAATTTATGCTATGCTTCTATAGCACCAAGCACATTTCAAAACATTTATTACAGGAAAAGGCACATTGCCATAAAGCCCCCTCAAAGTACTCCCCATCACTTTGACCACACTTATCCCTCTGCTCTTGCCACTTTCTGAGGCCCCTCTGGAAGTCCTCTCTCCTGCCTGTCTTTAGTTTTGCTGTCCTGGCTGACTCAGTATCCTGAATGGATCCACAACCTTTATTTTCATGGTCATTTTCATTTTGGGGAAGAGCCAGAAGTCCTCCAGTGCTAGAGCTGGTAAATCAGGAAAAGGAGGACACACTGGAATGGTTCTATTTGACAGAAATTATTGAAACTGGTCGATCATAAAATACAGTGAATATTTAAATTCAAAATTGTTACAGTAAAAGACACATTGCTATGAATCCCCCTCTAAGTACTCAGAATACTCCCCCTGGCATCAAACACATGTATCTGATTATTCTTGATAATGTCTTTACTGTCATAATTTTTTTTTTTAGCTTTCAGTATTCACTTTTCTACTGCTCAGCCCTTGTCCACGTGGGTTTCGCCCCTCTCATCTGCCCTAGCCAGCAGATGCGCCTCCTCCCTGGGATTCCTGGTGTAAAGTTGGGCAATTCCAGAACTCTTGGGATGCACTTAGGATGCTGGGACAGGGAGTGTATGCATTCTTCCATCCATCCCTGGTTTTATGCCTGTACTTACTTAGGGGATTCAATGAGAATAATTTAGTTTGGCATTTAGTTTTGTATGACCTTTAAAGCATTTATTCACAGCCATTGACCTATCCTGGGAAAATGTTTGCCTATTTTGCAGCAGTGTGGACAGAGTTGATCGACTTCTCTGTGGGTTCCTCATTCCTACTCCTAGGGTTTGCTCCTACAACTCTCTCTAACAAAGAGGGAGGTAGTGAGGGATGACCATATCGATTTGGAATCTGACAGCTCTCTTTTCAATCTCTGTTCAGCTGCTTCCAAGCTGGGTGACATTGAGGAAGTGTCCTAACCACTCCCTGTGCTTCCCTCCCCCAAATCTGCAAACTCAATAGATGCTCAAAATCCTCCTCTTTCTCTCTTCTTGGATGAGTTTTTGAGCCTTTTCCAGTCTTTTGTTGATGTAGTTTTAAACCCTTTGAGTGCCTATTTGCCTTATATTGAACACTTCAATGGAAGACATAATTAGATAGGGGTTGGGAATTTACCTCAGCAGTGTAAGCACCTGTCTGGCAAGCACAAAGTCATGAGTTCCAACCCCAGTACAAAAAAAAAAAAAAAAAAAAAAGAAAAGAAAAGAAAGAAAAAAGAGATAATTAGATAATCTGGGCTTGAGACTAGTGAATTTTTACAGTATAATTTTCAAAATATTGGAAAAATGAGTCCCAAACATGTATTTAGTGAGTCTATTAATCAAAGATTTATTAATTGTTGATGGGAAATCTAAACAAGAGGTAAATCTGAGTCGAGAAAAGACTGCTTTATACAGGCAAAGAAAAAAGTGCTGAACTAAGGTAGATACAAAACTGCTTGATTTCCTACAGGACAATAAAACTGTAACCTTTGGAGTTATCTTTTCTCCTGAATAGAAACAATTTGCTTTTCTAGTGGACAAAAATAATTTTCAACTTCTACATTTAAAATTTTTAGTTTATAGAGCATAAATCCTAAACATTAGTAAATAATAATTTGTATAAAGTTCACAAAGGTAGAAAATCAAGTGACCTTAAAGGTAGATTCTTAGACAATGTTCTAGTAGGGTACTGAAAGGATAGGAATCATATTTTTAACTGAAAGAGATGGATTGTGTCAGTTTTCTACTACTGTTACAAAACACATAAGACAGTCATCTTAAAAGCCAGAAAACATTGTTTTGCTCACAGTTTCAGTCCATGGTCACTTGGGCCTGTTGCTTTGGACCTGTGGCAGCACTCTACATTATGGCAGAAGTGTGAAATGGAAGAGGTCCATCTACTTCATGGCAGCCAGGAAGAAGAGAGAGACAGGAAGGGGTCAGGTCCTTCATGGCCACACCCCCAATGACCTGAAGACCTCCCACTAGGTCCCACCCACTAAAGTTTCCACCATATCCCCATAGTGCCAAGTTGGAGACCAAGCCTTCAATACATGAACCTTTGGAGGATGTTCCAGATACAAACTATAGCAATAATTAAAAACAACAAGAAGATCGAGTAGTGGAAATGATGGCCTCAGGTCCATCTCTTCTGGGTAGGGGCAGCATGAATTCTTCGGTTATGCTTAATGAGAGCTATCCTCTAAAAACAGAACTCCTCAATTTCCATTTAAACTGAATTTTTTCTCTTACAGATTTTTTTCTGCTGTCCTGAACAGTAAATGTCTTCGGACAATAACAGAAGAGTCAGTGTCACAGCCCACATTTGACAGTGATGCATTAGGACAATTTCTAACCATGACAATCTCTCGGGTCTAGGATCTTGTCTTGAACCACATTTGAACCTTTCGGTACATGAACCCTGCTGTTGGCTGGCAAACCATAACTTCCTGGTTTTTAGAAAAAGAAAGGCTCAAGAGAGGCGCCTTGGACTTCAAATGGCTATTACAAAACAACATTTTGGTGAGTTAAGTGTAAATGAATCAGAAGCATATGAATTTAATTAGCCTCCAAACAGCCATTTCAAAACGTAGGGAAGGGAAAAAGCATGCTTGTGTCAAAACAGATTTTGGGGGTTTCCCGTGAAATTCAAAATGATGTAGAAACAGATAGAACCCTCTGCCAAGTATTCAGGTTGTGCTCTCCCCATGTGCTATCTTATCAAGGAGCACGGAGCTGTGGGAAATTTCTCCCACAGAAATCGACAGTATTTCAGCATACTGTCTGCCAGCCTGCTTGTGGCCTACATTTAATTAAACCAGACCTATGCATGGCTGGAGAGAATGCAACTTCTATGTTTTTGAAGATGGTCCAGGGCGTAATCCACATGGGGCCCTGTGTGTGGTCTTTCTCTTACAGTTGAAAAACCCCATATTATTCTTCTCATGCCCTATAAGTTTTTCCATGTTACCCATCAAGCTGGCCACCGAGACATCCAAGCTCTGAGCACAGGTTGTCTGTTCTTGGTGAAGCCGAGCAGTGGCAGGAAGAGTTGCGGAATACACATGCCTTTTCACTTAATTGTTGAGCTGTTCTTCGTTTCCAATGAGAAAGGTGGTAAAAGTTCAGGGATCAGAAGTTGCCTCCCACTTGAAAGGAGGGAGGGAATGATGGACTATAAAGGATGTATCTCGAGAAGAAACAAACAGAATTTATTCATTTGAGGCTAGAATGGAAACATGGATAATTCTTTTCACAGCTTTCAAGAGCTTATATATCAGGTATAAGCTTTTTTTTTTCTTTTTAAATGCACTGAACTTATCCAGATTTACGGCAGAATGGGCAAATAATAGCGTGTGTTTGTTGAACAAGCATCTGTAAAGTGCTTTCACGTATAGCAATCTTTAACCTTCATGACAGTGTTGTGAAAGGGGTAGAATCATCCCCATTTTACAGAAGATGAGATTGGCCTGACTGAGGTTACTATCTGCTCAAGTTCTCTCGGGTAGTTAGCAGTGAACTGGAGAAGAATCCAGATCTTTAATTCTGTGGTTAGGAAAATTTCCACTAGTCCATTTCTACCAAGGGAGAATACGCCAATGACAAATTTTATTCAGGTTCAGATCATAGACTTCCATTCACTGGCCAGACATCCCTTGCAGCAGGGGAGGCAGAACCCGTCCTGGGTTTCATCACTCTGCTTAGGGCATCCTGGTTTATACCTCTTGCTCTATTTAGTTATTAATAGCATCCCACTTCACTCTCTAAAGTGTCCTAGATTAGATGATGAATTACCTGGATACTCTACTCTGAGCCTACTCTAAAAAGGGTCATATTTTGATGGTTTTATTTGGATAAGTCATTGAACTTTTCCATTCCACAGATGCTTCTACGTTTTTTGATTTGACATTTCCATGTATTAAGTGGGAATGACTGGCTGTGTTTTCAGTGTTCTCAGATCTTCTGGTATAAATACCTAATGCAGACACAAAACATTGGTTGGGTGCCCATGCAATTAATTCTTTACCATCTAGTTCTGACTAGAAATCCTATAAATTGTGCATTACTCCAAAGTGAAGTATTGTGTTGTCATGTGTCTCAAGGGAGGAAAGAATGTTAATGCCTGCTAAAACCAAAATTCCCAAGCAGGGAAACTCATTTTTGGCATCTTCCCACTTCCCCGTCTCCGTCCTTCCTCCCTCAGGTGTGTGTCTTTTCTGTCCTAGGTTGTCCTCTAGCTTTACATAATCTGTTGTGCTCCTCACTGAATCTCTCACTATATTCTATCAAGTGTCAAATGTTCTCAATTTTATTGTCTACCCAGGAGCTTTGGAAAAGCAACCAAATGCCCTCATTTCCATGAAACTTCCTTATCCTTGCTCAAGGAGATGCTTTGGTGTAGGGACATTCCATATGCCATTTGAATCATAGAACTCATAGGATGTCCAAATCCCCATGGCGGGCAGAGAGTGAAAGAAGAGGTGAGGAGAGAAGGTTTCTGTGGATACCTCAGCCTGCAGAGAGAAGGAAATTACCTTCATGGCTGTGCAAAAACTTGTGGATGGCTTGATCTCAGGGAAGGAATACAATTATGTTCTTATCAGAAGGATTTTTGTGTAACTATGGAGGAGAAAAATTCCGTGGAGATTGAGAATCACAAGTGATACTCCCAATCCTCAGGCAGGTCTCTCTTCTTGTGAGTTTGCCTCAGTCTCTTCCACAAAGCAACCTGCTTTGTGGCTCACCGTTATATTCTTCCATGAAGTTGCCTGCCATTCGGACATTGTGTCTCTCCCACTCTTTTTCGACCTTTTTATACATTCTGTTACTTATTAATCTTTGGTTGTAAGCAACAGAAACCAACTCTGGTTTACTTACTCAAGAAATGAATAATTAAGGAGAATTTGGAATTCAGTGGGTATTTCAGAGTCAGACTTCGAGAAAAAGATTGGAGCACAGGTTGTGCTTTTGAGAAGAGATTTGGGGAAGCGCAGGTAGAGGGGTAGGGAAGTGAGTTGGGGAGAATGAAGCACCCACCACAAGGGGTGGGAAAGGCACTTCCGTGAGGGCCTTTGGGAAAATAGAAAGACTCTGCCTCTGAGTTAACCCAAAATAATGGGAGTTAGGTCATTTATCTTCAGCTCCCATTCATCTTTAGTTCAAGATGATCTGGAATGTTAACACTTCTGAATTCTTGTTTTTCAACCAGGGAATATCCACAGACAGCACCCAATGTGCTTAGAGAATAAAGCCAATGGCATATGTGATACTCAGTTTTCAAGATGGCTGCCACCCATCAGTCCCTTCCATCCTTGTATGGATAAGCTGCCTTCCCACTGGGGAATGGTCTGTTCCTCTCCCCATTTGGACCTGGGCTGAAATAGAATACAGTGTATGTTATGCCTGACAGTTGATGCCTGAATCTCTGGGGATACTCTCTCCAGGAGAAGCCATCAGCCACGGTAGAAATCCAACTACTCTAAGATCTCCATGCTGTGAGGAAGCCCAAGCCAATACGAAGAAGTCACACAGAGGGCTGGGAAGGAGGAAGACGTTCAGCCAGTCCCAAGGTTTTCCAGTGATTCCAAACAAGAAAACATGCAGGTGAGCAAAGATCTCAGACATAAAATGCTAACAACTGTAATGAAGTACCCCAAGGGAGAACCACCAGGCTGAACCATTCATCCCCAGAACCATGAAGGCCAACAATAAATTGTTCTACCCTGATAAATTTTGGGGTGATTTGTTATGCACACCAGACAACTAGGAAGTGTGCCAGGGAGCAGTGGGTGCTAGGGTGTGAGCAGGACACCACAGCATTGCTTCAGGGCAATGAAAGATGATGTCCAGGCCTCAGAAGAGACTTCTCAAGGGTCTAGGTGGCAGGAAGGAGTGAGTGATCGCTTCAGAGCTCATATCCCAAAATAGTTGCCTGCCTAAAAGTCAAATTCCTCAGAGCAAGGGATTCCAATTATCCTAGTATGGGTAACTAGAATCGTGGGCAGTGAAGACAGAATATGTTGGCATATTGACTTCCAGTGACACCAAGATTGCCTACAATAGGGAAGGTAATTCTTTAAAAAACGAGGAAGTGAAGAGACTGGAAGAAAGACAATGGCTCCTAGGAAGCCAAACTCTGCTCCCACCCATACCTCCTCAGTTCACTTTGCTGACTTCTTTGGTTACTACCTTCTGTTCCTAGGATGGGAACCTGATTTCATCTTTTCATGCCAGGCCGCACTGATCTTTGGGTTAGAAAATGCTCCAACTAGTTGAGGCTAGGTGGCAAAGCTTGATCACATATTATAAGATCCTCACTATGCTTCCTGGAAGGACTGTTACATTTTGGATTTTAAACGCTCCCCAAATACCCACATGCTGAAGGGTTTGATCACTGGCCTGTGGTGCAGTTGGGAGTTGGTGAACCCTTTAAAAGGTGGGATTTGGTGGGAGGTTATAGGTGATGTACTCTTGACGCTGACCTTTCCTGTATCCTTCATTTCCGCCTCTTCTGCCACACTCTCCTGCCGTGATGTACTGTGCTGCTACAGGTTAAGTGAAGGAAGCAAGTAACCATGAACTGAAACCTCCGAATCTACGAGCCAAAATATACCTTTGCTCCTTTGAAGTTGATGTTCTGTAGTATTTTGTCAAGTGATAGAAAGCTGCCATCATGGATATAGAATGGCAGGTGTTCCATACTTGCTTCATGAACAGAGGTCATGATGAGGGGTAATAGGTTGATGTTCTAGGCATGCCAATGGTTGCACTGTGCAAGAGCTCCTCAAATTTCAATGGCCAATTTCCTTGTCTAATCACAATGCCTATCTTTGGGTTGAAGGATCAAATATGAAGCACCAGCGCTCTACCTGACATATAAATATTCAATGGTGGTAGTAAATCATTTTTCTCTAAATGTTGAGATTTGCTCCCTTATCAGATACTTGACCCACGGTGATGAGGACGAGAAACTTCCAGCACTTGCTGTGTGTACCTTGCTGCCATTCTTACAACGCCCACGGAGTTTCAACTACTAGCTCCTGGATCTCTTTGCCCAGGGGCTTTCTTTGTCTACAAGAGGAAAGTCTATTCAAGGTCAGTAAAATGCCAAGGAGTTCAAGACTTCATTTTTCCCTCAGTAGTCCTCAACAAATGACTATGGGGCGCAGATGCATAATACCCCAACCCCTCTCCCCTCTGGTGGGATGTGTCTGACACTAGGTTCCACGGTAGCTTCCAGAGTTCCCAAGAGGGATTAAGCTCCAGGTGTCCACTGTGGTAACTCACTGGATAATGAATCCTTAATTGACTGTCCATCTGCTTTACTTCCTATTCCCATGCTGAGATCTCCTCCTGAGTAAATTACTTACACTTGAATTCTGGTCTCGGGGTCTGCTTCTGGGGGAACCCAAACAAAGAGAGAAAGGAAAACTCCTTGCTGTATGACAAGAAGGGTCAGACTCCTGGTACTTATCTTATCCTGGCTCCCAAACCGTCTGACAATGGCTCTCAGAACATCTGGACTCCAATATTGTGTCCTGTGGTCTTTAGGGCAGAGTTCTTCTTGAACTGTTCCATTACTCCCCCAACACATATCTGCCATCCTGTCATTAATTCAGTTCTTTAGAACTCCTGTTCACACCCTCCCTGCCCCATCTGCATGTGCAGGGGTTGGGCTGTGGCTTTCTAATTTGACTTGCAGATGAAGGAGGTGTATCAGCAGAGGATTCTGGGATTTCTGAAGCTGCTTGCTGCTCAAAATTTCCTGCACTGTTCTCGCATCTGAAAGTTTATGTGAATTTTGCACGCATGCAAAATAAAATGCTCTTTTTTAAAAAAATAATTCTTAAGTGCTTCATGTTTTCAACTGCTTACCATGGGGTAAAACTGACAGCTCACTAAGGTGGCCCACGCTTATCCTTGGAATTGATTTCTCACTAGGTCTTCAAGTGTGCTACCTTGGCTCGGTAGAGAAGCATGTGTCACCAGGTGTGATAGTTAGTGTTCTATGTTAACTTGATTGGGTTAAGGGCACCCAGATAGGTGATTTCTAGGTGTGTCTGAAGGTGTTTTGGGAAGAGATGTACATTTGGATCAGCAGATCCGGTAGAGATCTATCCTCACCAATATGGGTGGTACCATCCAATTTCAAGAGGGCCCAGATAATGGGCTAATGTGGGGCCAATAATTCTTTCTCTCTCTCTCTCTCTCTCTCTCAACAGGAACGTCCATTTTTCTCCTGTCCTTAGACATTGGCACTCCTGAATTTCAGGCCTTCAAACTCCTGGGTTTATACCAGTCCCCTCCTCCTCCAGGTCTTTCGATTATACCACTGGTTTTCCTGAAAATCCGCCTTGTAGATGATGTATATATGGAACTTCTTGACCATAATTAAATGCATTAGTCCCTTTTTATTGAAGATATCCTGTTAAAAATCTCTCTGTGTAAATGTCCTATTAGTTCTGCTAATATGGAGAGCCCTGAGCCACACACCAGGTAACTTGGGACCTAGGTCTTTCCTGGGATTACTGTTTGAGGAGAGGTTAGGCAGGACCCAATCTTGGAATTTGACAAGTTTCAGAAATTGAGTTTCTGGATTCCAATCTGGTCCACCCTGGGGAGAATGAAGCCAGGGGTGTTGCCCCTTGGTCACTGGCATGGGTGCTTAACTGATTGCTCCCCCAAATCTCAAACTTGGCTCTTTGCTTCAGCACAGATTTAAAGTAAAAGAAATAATAATAATCTTAATATTTCATCTTTTCAGTGTCTCCTATCTCTTAGAACTGTTCTCTGCTTTGGAGGATGGGTTGGAAAAGAGCAAAATAGTGGCACATATTTATAATCCCAGCTACTTGGGAGGCTGAGACAGGAGCGCGGCAGCTGTGAGGCCACAGTGGGGTGCATAGCAAGTCTCTGCCTCAAAATGAAATTTAATGAAAGGGCTGGGGATGTCACTCAGTGGCAGAGTGTTTGCAGGAGGCCCTGGGTTCAATCCCCAGTACGCCTACAAGAAGAAGAAGGTGTGTGTGGTTGAGGGGATTTGAGTTGGCTTCCTTGCCTTGGTGGTCCACGGCACAGTGTCAGCATATCTTACTTCCTCAAAGACCTTATTCAAATTCCATAGCTGTACTAAGAGAGATTTAACCCATTTGGTGATATTCTTGAAAGATATCCTTCAAAAACCTATAAAAGACCCCATTCCTCTCATTTTCTGAAAGCAGCACACCACGGATATTTAGCATTTGCTGAAAAAAAGCTTAATAAATTGTCATTGAGAGATTGGGAGGAAGAGACAAAAGGTGAATTGTTATAGGGGGAGGGTGTTGAGTCAGGTCTGGGGTACTGAGATGTCTTATTGCTTTAAAAAAACGCATGTTAGACTGAAGCCTCGAAGTTCTTTTACTTTTTAAAATCGGTTCAAGAAACTAATAGGATTTAATTTCGTGTGTGACTCTGCCGGGTCTTCCGTTTCCATTTTCCACCCCAAATGTCATTCAGAGTCAGTGTACCGATAGATACAAAGCAGAAAGAGGAGAGAGGGCGAGTGGGGCTGATGAGCAAATTAAATCCCCGTTATTCCTCTAGCGAGGGGGCTAATTTACAGTTTAAGCTTCACAACAGGCACATTGTTGTAACAACATCTGCATTTTATAACTCGCCCTGTGACTGCTTCCGCCGCGATCTCGCTGCCCGGTTTATAATACGCACGGTGCTGAGCGCCCAAGGCATGGCCGGGGAGGCCCTCTGCTACGGTGATTAGATTTATGGCCCTCGCCTCCATCCTAGCAGAGATTAGCAAGACTACGGCTGTTTAGTTTGGCAAAGATGAGAGAAGCAGGGGTTGTAATAGGTACATTACAGAAAATGATAAATGAAGAAAAGAAAAGCTTGGGGTGGGGTGGGGGGGACGCACGTATGCCACGGCAAAGACACTTAACACCCTCGAGTCCTCACCCTGACTGTGTCACTAAACCCGGTGGTTTGAGGCTGTGGAGAGCCAGACCTCAAGGGAAAGACGCTGTGCTGATGGGAAATGTCTGGGTGAATGTATTTATATGAAATAGCACCTATGGTTAAATTAGCAAGGATCGGTTTACCGGGGCCATCCATCCTACTTTGAGGCACGGTGACAAGGCTGGCTGAGCTTCCTGGTTCCCAGGGGAAGGGCCCCCAGACGACTTGGCACCAGTCTCCTCCGCGGGGTGTCTGGGTTTCCAGCAGCCTCCTTTCCTTAAGAGACGGAGAGGGGAATCCAGGCATCGGATGAATGCAGATATCTGGGGGCCTTCAGGGCGGGTGAGGCTGGGAGGCTGCCCAACCCTCGGCATTTAGTAGGAGCCAGTATCCAAGTGGGCTACCAAGACTGCCTCCTTGAATAGAAGGGAACTGGGACTACTGGGTTTTATTATTCACCAGAGACTTTATCTCGGGACTCAGGACAAGTCTGTGAATAGTCCAGTGACACTGCTTTCGATGCTAATATGGGCAATGGGTCTTAAAAGCAGAGTATTGGAAAGCTGTCCTGACTCTATGGGGAAATAATACATCACTCCCAACTTCCTATATGTCAGATATGCCAAGGTTGTGTTCCCCAAAATTAAACAATGAATTCCAAGGACCAACAGAGGTTAAGAGTAAAAGAAAACTTAGAAAGAGAAAGAGCGTGAGTGAGCTCCTGAAAGACAGGAAGGGATCCAAAAGTTTTATAGAGCAAAATCATGAGATGGGTACAAAATCACAAGGTGGCTACAACATGGGCCAAAACTATGATCAACCAATGAAATTGCAAGAATAGCCAGTTAGGTAATATTCATCCAAAGGGGAAGCAGGTCACATAGCAATGCACACGGAAAGAACAAAACCTTCTTAGGAAGGGATGGACCAGGAGGTCCTGGTCACCCACCTGAGAGGCTGATGTCTAGCTAGACTTTGGTGGACCAGGTAAGCATAATCTTCAAATTGTTGCTTGTCTTTCAGGGAGGGATGTAGGCTCAGTCATTGCTTTATCTCAAGGCCTGCCCTTCAACAGGTGCGCCTCCGGCCACAGGTGCAGAGCTCTCGTCCTCTGCCCAGACTCTCCTGAAGGCCTAGCCCTGTCTGACTCTGTATTTCTACTGAACTTAGCAGTCTAGAATATTCCCAGTTTCTTGTCTAGCTCCTTTTCCTCAGTTCCCCTTTTCACTCCTTGGGTTCCTCACTGGACACCTTGGCTGGAACCTCTAGCCTCCCTGCGGTTGTAGGGTGGGAAGGGTGGAGGAATCTGAGGTGGTGGAGTCAGCAGCACAGAAGCGGCACCCCAAACTCACTACCACCCACAGGAGGGGGAACTCCCGGGCTCCAAAGCTTCCCTTTCCAACAGCTGCTAGAGCAACGACTGGATGCCCTCTTTGCCAAACTGACTTTCCACACTTTTTCTTGCGATTCTCTCTCTCTTGCTTATTTATTATTTTAATTGACACATAATACTTATGCATATTTATTGGGAGAAGTATGATAACTCAATACTGATTTATAGTTCTCTTTTTTCCCTTTTCTCTCTCTGTCCCTTTTCCTTCTACCTCTTTCCATTTCTTCTTCCTTTCCTTCTTTCTTGTCATTCATTTCTTTTCTAGGCCTTATTAAGTTTTTCATGGGAATTATCATTTAGGGCTTCCTAGGGCCTCTGTGTGGAAAACCCTTCACGGTGTGGTGACTAGTTTGGCTGATGGATGGCTCTCACTTTCCCTGAAATGGAAATGCAAGGGCAGCCATGTTTGAGACTCTTGTGCTCTGGGGCAGTGAGCTGCAGGAAAAATTTAAAGAGGTTGTCAAGCAGCAGAGTAAACAGAAGGAGAAGCTCATTTGGGGGTTTTGTTGTTGTTTTGGTTTGTGGCTTTGGGAAAGTTGGCTAATGCTCCGTGTCATTCTTTTAGAAAAAACTGAGACTCATCCCTTAAACTCTAGTAATTCTACCTAAGTAGATTGGGATCAGTAAGGGTTTTGAATGAACAAGAGAGAGATGGGGGGAGAAGGAGGAGGAGAGAGAAGGAGGAAGAGGAAGGAAGAGCAGAAGAGAAGAGGAGGAGGAGGAAGAGGAGGAAGAGGAGAAGGAGGAGGAGCTCTGCCTGGAGCCTGTGGTTCCTTCACTTGTGGGAAGTTGGAAGGATCAGGGCAGGGGCTGATGGAGGAGACAGGGGCATGGGACAGCAGGGCACTGATGCGTGTGAAATGGCTCTGGGAATATTAGTCTACTGCCTGACCCAGGTGTACTACTTGTACTAACTAACTGCAAAATTACATGTTGCTGAACTTTTGCAAACTGTAGAATCAATTAAAAGAAGTGGAAATAGTAATGCAGATTGTATGGGTACCTATAGCCACATTTAAAACCCTAAAATGAAATGCATTAGGTGAAGACAAACTCATGGGATCCATGTGTGGTGCACAGGACACTGAGAACTTTACCCTCACAGGCTTTTGGCATTGGGAGAGGTCAGCTACCTCCTAGCCTTGGTTAAGTCTTCATGCATTGGAATGATGTTTAACATCTCAGACCAGGGAGGAGAATAACAAAAAGCTCCATTTAAGGGAGTTGCAGAGAGAAAACAGAAAATGTCCTTAGTGGTGTCTTTGTCCTTATGAAAGTGTCAGTGAGGAGTCAGCCAAGAGTCTCATCTCAAAACCAGCCCAAGTGGGCATTCTGGGCAATATTTGCTATTTGATTTCAAATGCTTTGATAATTTCCAGAAATCTGGAATAGGCATACGTTCTAAAGATGCATTATCAAAGCTCAGCCTAAAGTTCCATTAAGAAAAGTTAAAGGTCGTCATAAGTCTGAAATCAATTCGAGAGCTCCATTTACAACAAAACGAGTTCCAGTAACACTTAAGTCTTCCATAGGAAGCATTCTGCCCCTCAACAGAATGCAACAGTAATTTAAGAGGCAAAGACGTCCTCTGCGGGGCGTTTGCACTCCATCTCGGCTCCCTGACCGTCTCCTGCCCATCTTTGAGCCCCAGGAATCCTGGCTGGGTCGGAAGACAGAAGGTGGAAGGAACAGTGGCCATCTGAGCCAGCTGCCTCTGCTCTGCTCACACGGGGAGCAGGGTGTCCTGGGCCACCCTGGTTTTATTTACCTCAAAGCCACAGTGAGGTCTGGGAGCCACTCCCAGGCAGGGCCTCTCCAGTCATCTCAGGGGGCTGGGAATCGCCCCAGGGGAAGCCCTTTGAGAGATGTGGCTGCCTGTGTCTCAGTTCTCCCGGGTGGTCAGCCTGTAATTTCAAGATTTACTGGCCTCACAGAGATAGCCAGCCACAAATGGGGCAACAGGGGTAATTACAGGGGGTTGCTCTGCTAATCCCCGGTTACAAATGTTAGTTAGAAGGTAAATAAGCTTTGTGGAAGCATTTCCTGAGCTGCGTGGGTCCTGTGTCCTCTTTGCTTTATTTTCTTCTCCTTAAGAAGGAAGGGAGAGGGAGAAGGAAAGGGAGAGGGAGAAGGAGAGGGAGAAGGAGAGGGAGAAGGAGAGGGAGAGGGAGAGGGAGAGGGAGAAGGAGAAGGATTCTTATTTAATTTCACTGTGGCCAGTAGGAATTAGAAAGAGTCTTTGAAGTCCAAATTATTTTAATACTTTTTTGGTTTGTTTTATATTTGGAATTGGAAAAAATTAGGAAGCTGGATTCTTAAAGCACGGAAGAATCAGCATTGTAGTTTCTGCCAGTTCGTGGCTGAAGATGGACTGGACAGAATGATTTGGGGGAAACTATCTCCAAATTGAGCAAAGGAAATGAAACTTCTGGGACTCCTG